>SNVD02006315.1:0-24556 GCA_013180625.2 Boswellia sacra
CTTGGCTTGATACATACTCTCTAATTTTTTCCATAGAGTATACGCATCTGTTTCTTTGGCTACATGGTGGAAGACACTATGATCGATCCATTGTCTGATCTGACCGATGCATTTTCTGTTAATTTTCTTCCACTCTGTCTCTTTTTCTGTCTCAGGTCTCTGCCCTTCAAATTCTATAGGGTCATATAGATCCTTATAACTAAGGAGATCCTCCATCCTGGGCCTCTATAGTGTGTAATTTGTAGCAGTCAATTTTATCATGGCTTCGGATGATTCTTCCATTTTAGAATAATTAATTCACTAAAATGGAAATTGAATTTCAAAAATCCGAGCCCACCGTTACGTCCGGAACGGTCAAATTAGGTGGAATAGCCTCTTCCGGGGCTCAAAAATTCTTTTTATACAATAATACTAAGCTTGGAAACTTTAAGGACTAAACTGAAATTTCTTAAGGGCTAAACTGAAATTTCAGAAACTAAAGGGGGCACAATATCATTCACCAGAACTACAGGGGCCAAACTGATATTCCCTAGGGACTGAAATGTAAATTTTATAAACTCAGGGGGTCAAAATGTAATTACCCGGAAATACAGGGGCCAAAAGAAATTTCCAACGTATTGCTGACGTGGCAACGTGGGGACCACTGTGCTGACATGGCGTGCTGACGTGTCCGGATGACGTGGCATGCTGACGTGGCGATATGCTGACGTGGCCTGCTGACGTGACAAAAAAGTCGCTGACGTGGCTGATGACGTGGCGCTGACGTGGTCGTCTTCTTCCTTGGAATGGCGCGTGCAGCGCGTGGGGCGAGTGACGCCCACTCGCAGACCAGGTCGGAGGCGCGTGCGGCGCGTGCGGCTTCTCTGGACGTCGGATCGGTCGCCGGAAAATTGCAGAATGACAGGACGACGTCACGAACACACTGGACACTTCAAATTCGAAATTCGATGACTTTCCGAAAAATCGAAATTTTCCAGAAACAGGGGACAAATTTTCTGAATTTTTTCCTTTCTGTTCTGACGTTCCAGGAGCTCAACGAGGCTCTGATACCACTTGTTGGGATGTAATGATCAACTCAGAACAGAATTTGGGAGAAAAATTACTTGTATTAACAGAGAAAATTAATGTACAAGAATTATACAAAAACTCCCCTAAAATTTCTGGAGCTCTCCTGGCTCTCTCTCTCAATCCTAAACTCTCTGGTTTAGACTCTGGACTCTCTCTGGAATCTCTCTAATGCTTAAACAAGGCAGAATTCGTCCCATATTTATAGGGAAAATTCTGCATACAAATTCAAATCAAATTTGGCTACTTCCTTTGATTTTCAAAATTGGAGGTGCCTAACAAATTTGACTCTCAATGCATTCACATGGGAGGGATTCTGGAAGCCATGCATGTCATGCATGAGCTCAGCAGAATTCTAGAACTCATGCATGTCATGCATGAGCTCATCAGACCCCCCAAATTTATAAATGTCCACCCCCTATCTTTAGCAGATAACCATTACGCCCTCCATGAAAATAAAGCCTAATTTCTAGATTTTTTTTTTTTACCCCTAATTACTAATTAGTAGCCAGTAAATCATTTATAGTATTCATAGTTAGACATTTTTTTATTCTAATGTCAAAAATAAGCCCTCTTTCATAATACAATATATTTGAAAAACATATTATATAATTTACAAATCCGTAAAATTGTATAATAGTTCAAAACAAAGTGGAGTTGAAATTTATTTGTACGATCTCACAAATATTTGAAATATAATTAATTTCAATTTTATATTAGAATGTGAATCTTTGATATAGGAAATAAATATATATTTTATATCATTGACAATGAGATAATTATGCAGCATTTAAAAATATGAACAATTCGTCGTCATGTACAATTATGAAGTTATATTTATTGAATAATTATAACATATTAATGTTATGTATTTTGATTTGTTGTAAAAAGGTTATTTTAATGTGTAAGGTTCATTATAGATTTATATCCGTATATAAGTATATTTTTCTCAAAATAATTTTTCCCATCTCATCGAGATTTATTAATTAATAAAATTATAAAAGTGCCCCCTCTGAGGAAAAATTTAAAATCCCACTGCATATTTCAAGCAATAATTTCTAGAACTATTAGATATTATCATAAGCATAGATAAAAACCACAATTTTTATTACATAAACGACATTACATCCGTTAGATTTAGATTCTGTGACAAAGAACGTCATACACACAGCCCTCGCGACTAAGAGCTACAGCCCACAGACGCTATTTTGTTTATTTAGTAGTCACATAACGCCATAGGCAAAATACATAAAAGCTTGAAACAAGCTTAATTTCATCATTTTTCCCAAAGCCGCACTATAGATTTCCTTGTGGAGAATTTGGTGACACCAGTGGGATTTGCAGTTGGTTCAAGCTCAAACAACTGCTTCATAGTAAAAGGTGCAACATATTCGACACCACCACTCCACATCAGCTCAGCCATTTGCTGGTTGGCGCGGTCAGTGTTGTGCCCACCATCAAACCACACATACTCTTCTGGATTAAAACATAGTTCAAAACCTCCAGCTTCGTCTCTGCAGTTGTCAGCCCGATGCGGTCCCGTGCCACAACAGGCCACATCTCCTTTCTTGAAGCCTTCATGATAATATATCAATGATTATAAAAAAATGCAAAAGAAAAAAATTTAAACATATATTTAGGGCTTCGTAATATTTTCTTAGTAACTATTCATGATAATGTATCGATATACAGGGTTTTAGCATCACATACCATAGTCTGTAGGGTTGTCAACCCTTTGGCCCATTGCATGATAATAATTAAAGATTCAGTATCTGAAGCCCGTTAAATTGTTTTGTAACTCTTTAAGGACATTAACCAGAGCGGCGTTGTGAAGTTTTGCCTGTCGTAATGGTTTGCCGGCGCACGCATCGCCGGTGAGGTTGTAATTCTCTTTCCACATCGGCAAGCAACCCATTGGTGCAACTTTTGGAACATGAACTTCCTTCCTTCTAAATTGTAAATTCTCTGCAAAAAGTAAAATAAACATTAAAAAACCAAATTTTCTGATATTATCATCTACCAGTTCTAATCGTCGTATAATGATAAATGATGAGAGAGATTTGATGTCACCTGGACTTGAGGTATGAAGTGGCTAAGCACAGTGGCCACAAATTCCTTCTGTTCGGACACGGTACAATTGTCACCTTTTTCGTCCAGAAATGCAAAATAATCATCGCCACTTACACAAATCAAGTAAACGGCACTGTTGAGTCGCAAATTGGCTTCCTTTTCACCAAGTTCAGCTATCCATATTTCTGTAATATTCTTGAATGCATCAACCTGACGTCCGAAGTACATCTGAAAAGCCAAAGGAGATAATATAAGTACTTGATTTATAGATTAAAAAAATAAGAAGAAGAAGAAGAAGAAGAAGAGAGTTCGATTAATTAATTTTAGACTGTAACATGCTTCGTAAGTTTTTTTCCCCTTCCAAATATATAGAAAGATAGCTAATATTCAGTAATCTATTCTTCAGTGATCTTTAATTTCTCGAAGAATAGATCCATAGTATACCGATTGATTGTTAGTGTCCAAAACACCTCCACCAGCCGATGCAAAGCTGGCGCCATGTGTGAAATCAGCGTTTGGGTCCAGAGCTGGTGGAATAAAGGGTAAATTCAAGTTCACCGCTGCAATCAAATGACATATCGAGTTAGATTTAAGCTCTATAGTTTTTAGTATACCAATAATAATAATAATAATAATAATAATAATAATAATAATAATAACAATAATAATAATAGTAGTAGTAATTTGAGCTCTCTAAAATTTTATTCGATCATGCAGTCAATTGTCAAGCGCATTTTTATATGACTGATTGGGGTTGGCGCTTCATGCTTCTCAGTTAATTCATCGATTATCAATCTTACCATTTCAAAGGTCCCAAAAACGGAATTTTTTGTGGCTGCCCCGTGTCTCGTGGCCCCTCGGGAGGGAAGAATTTTGTCTATGGCATTATAAAATGCTAGCATAGAGTCGGTTGAGGAAACCACTTCATTCAAAAGCTCAAACTTACAGGGATAGATCCAATTCAAGTATTCAAAACATTCTCACGTTGAAATAATGTGAACAAATAATTAATTACCCAATTGTAGTAACTGAAATCAAATCGAGGGAAATTGCTATACACAAAGCTAAAACTTATAGGTATGGTCCCAATTATAGTTTTTAAACAAAAGGAAGATTAAGTCGTTTATCCTGCGGACATATATAAAACTAAACGATAAGGGGTATACGTGATCTTCTTGCCAATAAAATCCGCAGCAACACGACCATCAGAAAAACGTCCGGTGGCATGATCGAAAAAGGTTGACCCATATGGAGCATAGTAAGAAGGGATATGGGCATCTGGTGTGATGTACTGATTATTACCGGGGTCATAGAGTGAATCCCCAAAGATGAAGAAGTATTGAGCGTAGCAGCTCAAAGGGCACAAAAAAGTGGTAATCACAAATAAACTTAAAAAACAGAGAGGATAATTAGAAGTAGCCATAAACAAACTGTTTTAACTTATGCAAAGCTAGCTAGCTTCACTTTGCGTTGTGTTTTCTTAGGCTACTCTTGGTCGCTATTTATAATGATTTTGGGGTTATTATTGCGAATTTTCCCATGTTTTCCACTTTGATGATATGGAGGGCCATATATATATATATATATATATATATATATATATATATATATATATATATATATATATATATATATATATATATATATATACTGCTCAGTTTTGAAATAATAAGGATGAATATTTTTATTCATGATTGTAAAACTATTGTTACATCAGTTTATAGATGAAAGAAAAGATACAAAAACAATGATTCTTTTATTTGTTTTCAATGTATTAATGGAACTGAGTATACATCTCTTTTATATAGTTCAAAATCAGGTGAAAACTATTTTCCTAAATCTTCGGTAACTGTCCTAGAAATCCGGTAACTAACTGAGCAAAACATGCATGCTTTGGAGCTGAGCACAGGTGAGTGACTCGGGCTTTACGTAAACTTCATGTGATGCATGTGAAGGACAAGGGTTATGCTACAATGAAACCCGAACCACCTCAGCTAAGTTACATCATTTTGCTTTATGTGCTGCATGTGAAGGACGTGAGTTATGCTACAATGGAACCCGAACCACCTTAGCTAAGTTACATCATCTTGGCTATCATTCCCCCTTAAGCGAAACTGGGCTCCTAAAGCAGTGAGCTTGCTGTTGAAGATTTGAAACTGACTTATAGGCAACGGCTTAGTAAAAATATCAGCTATTTGATGTGAAGTTGGAATATATCGAATTTCAACTTCCTTTGCTGCAAGCCTCTCTCTAATATAATGCACGTCCACCTCAATATGCTTAGTACGGGAGTGGAAAACAGGATTAGAAGCAAGAGATTGAGCACCAAGGTTATCACGCCAAATGACAGGGCACCCTACAATTGACAATTTGAGCTCTTGAAATAATTGCTTCATCCAAGCTACTTCAGTAGCAGCTTGAGCCAATGCACGGTATTCAGATTCAGTGGATGAACGAGAAACTGTCTTTTGTTTCTTTGAACTCCATTGAATCAGATTTGTTCCTAGAAAAACACAGAAGCCAGTTGTGGACCTTCTATCATCAAGACAGCTTGCAAAATCAGCATCGGAGAATACTTCAAGATTAAGTTGGTTGCATGGCTTGAAATGTAGACCAACACCAAGTGTTCCATGCAAATATCGAAGCAAACGTTTGCAAGCTTGCCAGTGCTTTAAAGTAGGAGCTTTCAAAATTGACTTCACTTGTTGACAGCAAAAGATATATCAGGCCTTATCATGGTGAGGTATTGCAAAGCTCCAATAGTACTTCGATATAGTTCCGAGTGCTCAAACATGGCACTATCATTTTGATATAATTTACATCCAGCAACCATTGGGGTAGGACAACTCTTTGCAGCAGCCATGTTTGTCTTCTGTAATTAATTTTTGTATATTTTTCTTGGTAAGATATAATACTTTACTATTTCGAAGCACCTCAAAGCTAAGAAAATAGTCCAATGAACCAAGTGATTTCAAGGCAAACTGCTTATTCAAATCAGTAACCACTCGATGAACTTGTGAGGAATCGGAACCAGTGATCAAAATATCATCAACATAGACAAGTAAATACACAACAACATTCTTATAAGAATAGATAAACAAGCTTGTATCAGACTTAGAATTTTTAAAACCCCATTGCACCAAAGCCGATTTAAGCTTCTCAAACTAAGCTCTAGGAGCTTGCTTAAGGCCATACAAAGCTTTATGGAGTTTGCAAACATATTCTGGATGCACAGAATCAATAAAGCCCTCGGGTTGCTGCATATAAACTTCTTCTTGTAAGTCACCATTTAAAAAGGCATTATTAATATCTATTTGTTGGATGTCCCATCCCTTGGTAATAGCAAGGCTAAGAATGATACAAATTGTGGAGGGTTTAATCACTGGACTAAAAGTTTCAAAGAAGTCAAGACCAGGAGTTTGTTGAAATCCTTTAGCCACTAGCCGTGCTTTATGTCTTTGTAAGGTACCATCCTTATTATACTTCAATCGAAAAACCCATTTGTTGCCAACAATATTCATTGTAGGTTTGGGAGGAACAAGTGACCATGTATGGTTAGATAAGAGAGCATTGAATTCAGATTGCATGGCTTTAAGCCATTCAGGACTGGATAGGGCCTGATGAATTGTGTTAGGTGGTTTAAGAGAGATAGTTGATTGGGTTAAGAGTGCTTGGGCTGGCGGTAAAGAACCTATTTTGCTACGAGTGATCATAGGATGGTTATTTGGATTGTGTGTTGGAATGGGAAGAACAACTTCAAGATGTATACCTGGAACATTAGAGTCATTACAATGACTTGGTGATAACGGAGAAGAAGTTGTAGTTTTAGAAGATGATAGTGGAGAAGAAGTAATATTATTTGACCGAGAGTTATCATACAAAGACTGTGGAGACAATGGTGTACAATATGAAGGTTGAGAAGTAGAAAACCAAGTAGCATGAAGGATTGATGCTGATGAAGAGATAGGAGCACTAGTGGAAACAAAATCACGAGAATGATGGAAAGGGAACACACTTTCATCAAAAATCACACTCTTAGCAATATGAACACGACCAGAGGAGTGAAGACATTTATATCCTTTATGTGATAAACTATATCCAAGAAAGACACATGGAGATGTATGGAAGTTAAATTTATGCTTGTTATAAGGGTGCAAATAAGGATAACATGAGCAGCCAAACACCTTAAGGAATTCATATGTAGGTGTAGTCTTGAAGAGTACCTCAAATGGTGATTTAAAGCCAAGCACAGGAGTTGGTAACCGATTAGTAAGATAAGCTGCTGTTTGAAAAGATTCCCACCAGTAAGATAAAGGCATGGAAGTAGTAGCTAAGAGGGATAGCCCCATCTCAACAAGCTGCCTGTGTCACCTCTCAGCTTTACCATTTTGCTGATGCGTATAAGGACAAGAGAGCCTAGAGAGAATGCCATGAGCTGAAAAATAAGGAAGAAGAATCTATATTCTCCACCAAAATCAGATTGTACACATTTAATTGGAAAACCAAACTGCTTGTCAGCCATTATTCGGAACTGAACAAATATAGGATATATATCAGATTTGTTTTTAAGTGCAAATAGCCAAATAAATCGACTATAATCATCCAAGAAATGTACATAATACCAATATCCTTCAGGAGACAAAATGGGTGCAAGACCCCACACATCCGAATGAACAAGTTCTAAAGGTTGAGAAGCTTTATTGTCACTCAATGGAAATACACTTTGACATTGTTTTCCAAGCTTACAAGCGGCACAGAAAGACAACAAAGGTGGAGAATTGGTACTATGACCAGCAATGGGCCCAGAAAGCTTATTCAAAACTGAACTTAAGACCTTAGCACTAGGATGGCCTAGGCGTTGATGCCAAAGATCATTTGAGCTACAGGTCCTTGAAGAAGCATAAGCAGTCACTTGTGAAGATGGTTGGGAGCTTAAAGAAGTTGTCAAAGAAAGTAACGAAGACGGTAACGACTGGAGCGATGATGGAATCTGTAAGTGATAAAGGCCATGCTTAAGCATTCCCACCAGCAGAACTTTCTTGGAAACCTGGTCCTTGACACAACAATGAGTGTCAAAAAACTCTATAGATACATTGTTATCACGAGTAAATTTGGAAATGCTCATGAGATTTTTGGTAACTCCAGGAACATGCAATATATTATGAAGCATAATTGGCTTGGAGTGACTAGGTAATGCATATTTAGTGAAGCCAATATGACAAATAGGTAATTGATTACCATTACTAACTTGAAGACGATCTTGACCTTTATACTCGGATTGAATCTAGAGATTATTTATGTCTGTTGTGACATGATCAGTGGCACCAGTATCCATGTACCAAGAAGGATCAGCTACAGTAGCTGGAGTGGCAAGACTGTGAAATGTTGAATTCGTAGGCATAGCTTGATGCAAGTGAGTCTGAGGATGTATGGCTTGATGTAGATGAGCTTGGGGATGAAATGCGGGAGCCATAGAAGGTTGAACTAAGCATGGACCTGGTTTAAAATTGTTTGGAACACTATCAACTGTACCATGAAAATTAGTGTCAAAACAAAAATAGCATTGCAAGGCTGCATGACCAGGTTTGTTACACAGTTGACAAACTAGTCTATCACGACCGCCAAACCTTCCACGACCTCTGCCTCCACGAGGAGTTCCTTGTCCTCTTGCAAACTGTTGTTGCAAAGGAAAATAACGTTGTTGTCCAGAGGATTATCCAGAAGATTTCTTTGCAGCAAAATGAGCTTGACTGTTAGTTTGCACATCAATAGAATAAGCAGTGTTCAACTTTTCAATATGCATTTCATGATTCTGTAACAAATATTGTGCTTCTTGAAGTGAAATAGAATCTCTTCTAGCAGTAAGATTAATTACCACAGCATCATACTCGGTACCAAGTCCTCCAAAGATGTACATGAGCAACTCATCATCTGTAACTAAATTTCCAGTAGCTGACAAAGTATCTGCAAGCTCCTTCATTTTAAGAAAATAATCGCCAATAGACATGGAGCCTTTCTTTAAAGATTGTAACAAATTTTGAAGGTGCAATACTTGTGCTTTTGATTGAGTGAAGAAAAGACTCTCTAAGGTTTTCCAAAGATCACAACAAGATTCACAACGTGATGTGTGACCATACATGGACTCACTTATTGAAGATAAAAGCCAGCTCATGATAAACTGATCTGTTCTCTTCCATAAAGTATACTCAAGATTTAATTGCTTTTCATACTTAGGAGCAACATCAGAAGAAGAATCTAAAATCAAACCTTCAATAAACTGAGATGGACAGGAACGTGTACCTTCAACATAGCCATCTAGATCTGCAGATCGAAGTGCTAGAAGGATCTACGAACGCCAAAAACCATAGTTCGAATTTGTGAGTTTGAGGTTAACTGAAGGAAGATTAAAAGAAACTCCAGCTTGTGAGTTCATGATTGACACTCCAAAACAATTCTTGGAAGTGTTTGGTTGGCCAGAAAACGAAGGAAACATTGGAGAAGTATTTTCCATCTTATTTATAAATTGATAGCGTTAGCCTTTTGGCTCTGATACCATGAAAGAAAAGATACAAAAACAAAGATTCTTTTATTTGTTTTCAATGTATTAATGGAACTGAGTATACATCTCTTTTATATAGTTCAAAATCATGTGAAAACTATTTTCCTAAATCTTCGGTAACTGTCCTAGAAATCCGGTAACTAACTGAGCAAAACATGCATGTTTTGGAGTTGAGCACAGGTGAGTGACTCGGGCTGGTGTACAGGTGAGTGACTCGGGCTTTACGTAAACTTCATGTGATGCATGCAAAGGACAAGGGTTATGCTATAATGAAACCTGAACCACCTCAGCTAAGTTACATCATTTTGCTTTATGTGCTGCATGTGAAGGACGTGAGTTATGCTACAATGGAACCCGAACCACCTTAGCTAAGTTACATCATCTTGGCTATCAATATAGGGATGAATTCCCTAATCAAAGATCTAAATCAAAGCTTAAAAATAAGCTAATCTTCCTAAAATAATTTATCATCAAATCCTATTGATTTGATTATAGCTACGTAATCTTCTAACAAATGGTAAGAAGAATCAATCACATTAATTTACAAGATTTCGTAATCTCAACACTTCCTTTCAAGTTGGTGCATAGATGTTGCACATGCCCAACCTGTCTAGACACTTTGTGAATGCTTGAGTTGAGACTGCTTTGGTGAGAATATCAGCAATTTGATCTTCTGATCGAATTTTTGGCAACTCCACAATTTTTTTCTCCAATTTCTCCTTCATGAAGAATCTGTCAACCTCTAAATGCTTTGTTCGAGCATGCTGAACTGGGTTATGAGCTATATCACATGTAGGTTTATTATCACAATACAATTGAATTGGTTTATTTGATGAATATCCCAAATCCTGTTAGAGGAATCTTAACCACAATGCTTCACAAATTCCAAGTGCCATTCCCCTATATTCAACTTCTGCACTTGACCATGCAACAACATTCTGTTTCTTGCTCCTCCATGTGACAAGATTTCCAATCTGCTTATGTACATACATCTGTATTTTTTTTTTTGTGTTTTTAGAGAATAAAATTCCCTTTCCAGGAGCTGATTTCAACTACCTTAAAATGCACATGACTGCATTCATATGTTGCTCACCAGGATTATGCATAAATTGACTGACAATACTCAATGCATAAGCAAGATCTGGCATTGTATGTGCTAAGTACATCAGTCTTCCAACAAGTCTCTGATATCTTTCTTTTTTAACCGGAACCTGATCAACCTCAACACATAGTTTCAAGCCTTCTTCAACAGGTGTTTCAACTGGTTTACATGTTGTCATGCTAGTTTCCTGTAATAGGTCTAAGGTATATTTCCTTTGGGAAAGAAAAATACCTTTGTTGGATCGAGACACTTCTATTCCAAGAAAATATTTCAAAGGACCAAGATTTTTCATTTCAAATTCCTTAGCCAAGTATTCCTGTAAAGCTATCCTTTCTTCTGGATCATTTCCTGTAACCACCATGTCATCAACATAAACAATAAGAGCAGTGATTTTTCTGTGTTGCTTTTTGAGAAACAAAGTATGGTTTGAGTTGCTTTGGTGATAGCCAAAGTCTATCATAGACTTTGTGAATCGTCCAAACCATGCTCTTAGAGATTGCTTTAACTCGTATAATGATTTTCTCAACCTGTAAACTTTTTCACTATGTCTTTCTGGTATCCTGCATCTAGGTGGAATATCCATGTAGACTTCTTTAGACAATTCACCATATAAAAATGCATTCTTTACATCAAACTGTTGTAGAGGACAATCCATATTTTTTGCTAGAGATAATAAGACCCGTACTGTGTTAATCTTAGCCACAGGTGCAAATGTCTTTGTATAGTTAATTCCATAGGTTTGCGTATATCCTTTTGCCACAAATCTTGCTTTAAAATACTCGATTGTTCCATCGGCCTTGTATTTTACTGCGTAAATCCACCGACATCCAATTGGTTTCTTTCCTGGTGGTAGATCAGTGAGTTCCTATGTTTCATTTTTTGCAAGGATTTCATCTCCTCATTCATAGCTGCCTTCCATCTAGGATCAGATAATGCTTTCTACACACTGTTAGGAATAGATACAGTAGGTAATTGATTTACAAATGATTTAGACAGGTATTGGTTAGACACATAATGGCTCATGAGATATTTTACTTTACTAGAGAGATTAGGCTCATAAGTAAGTTTAGAAATATCTCTAGTAATACGATGGGGTAATTGTTTTTTAGCTGGCTCAGTTTCCAAATTAGGAACATTCTCAGCAGATGATTGGTATGGTGTATTAGTAGAAGATAAAATTATGTCTGGACTTTTCGGGATTAAGGATCCGGACAAAGAATCACCATTTTCAATCTCTTGATGTTCATTACCACTTTGAACCGATGAAGAGTTACTAGTTTCATTACTAGTTTCAATTTCAGGATATTCCTTTCCACTCCAATATAGTTCACCTCCTCCTTGATTGTATGTATTTCCATCTAATTTACCTGTGTCTTGATCATCTGAGTGTTTTGAGATGAAGTCATAGTCTAAAGTCTGAATTTCCTCCTGATACTCCCCCTGAAGTTCAGACTTGGAAAAATACATTGAGTGTTCATGGAAAACGACATCCATGGTGACAAACATTCGTTGGGTAGGAGGATGATAACACCGATATCTCTTTTGGTGAGTAGCATAGCCAAGGAAAACGCATCGTAATACCCGAGGAGTGAGTTTATGGCATTAATGCTTATGAAGATAGATAAAAACAACACACCTAAAAATATGAGGTGATAAGTTTGGGATAGTCGGAGCAATGACTGCCTCAGTAAGAGTGTGAAAGGGTGTCTCGAAATCAAGAGAGCTTGAAGGTACTCGATTGATTAAGTATGCTACAGATGAAAGAGCTTCGCCCCAATAGGACAATGACATATGAGCTTCTATTAACAATGCATGAACAACTTCCAAAAGATGTCTATTTTTTCTCTCGGCCACCCTATTCTATTGAGGTGTATTGGAATAAGTAGTTTGATGAATTATTCCATGTGTCTCCAAATAGTTTTGAAGTTCAGAACTTTGATATTCTCCACCATTGTCAGTACGAAGAATCAAGAGAGCTTGAAAGTACCCGATTGACTAAGTATGCTACAGATGAAAGAGCTTCGCCCCAATAGGATAACGACATATGAGCTTCCATTAACAATGCATGAACAACTTCCAAAAGATGTCTATTTTTTCTCTCGGCCACCCTAGTCTATTGAGGTGTATTGGAACAAGTAGTTTGATGAATTATTCCATGTGTCTCCAAATAGTTTTGAAGTTCAGAACTTTGATATTCTCCACCATTGTCAGTACGAAGAATCAAGAGAGCTTGAAAGTACCCGATTGACTAAGTATGCTACAGATGAAAGAGCTTCGCCCCAATAGGATAACGACATATGAGCTTCCATTAACAATGCATGAACAACTTCCAAAAGATGTCTATTTTTTCTCTCGGCCACCCTAGTCTATTGAGGTGTATTGGAACAAGTAGTTTGATGAATTATTCCATGTGTCTCCAAATAGTTTTGAAGTTCAGAACTTTGATATTCTCCACCATTGTCAGTACGAAGAACCCGAATCTGTGCATTATACTGAGTACAAATTAGTTTATGAAATTTTTGAAATAATAGATTCACTTCACCTTTGGATTTCATTAGGCATAACCAGGTTATACTGATACAATCATCAATGAATGTAACAACCAACGAGAACCTTCTAAAGTGGTAACTTTGGATGGACCACAAACATCAGAATGAATAATCATAAAAGAAACTAGACTTTTCTTTAAACTTCGATGAAATGAAGCACGATGGCTCTTTGCAAGTTCACAAACCTCACATTGAAAATAAGAAATGTTAACTTTTGCAAATAAACTAGGAAATAACTTTTTTAAATAACCAAAAGAAGTATGCACTAAACGTTTGTGCCACAACCAAATTTCAGCATTCTTCTTCTCCCCCTCAGATCTATCTATCATCAAAGCCTGGTGGAATTTATCTGATTCCTTTGTCACTAGGTCTAGATAATACAACTTTCCTTGTCTAATAGCATAACCAATCATCTGCTTCGTTTAAATGTCCTTAAATTCACAAAAATCAAGCCAACAAATTACAATACAATTCAAAGCAGAAGTAATTTGAGAAATAGACAGAAGGTTAAAATCTAAGGAGGGAACAATAAGGACAGAATATAAATGCAATTTATCACTCAAAGATAAAGATCCTTCTTTCACACCCTGTATCCAACAGAGTAATACTGCAGTGGATAAGGGCTTGCCAAGGGAACACAGTCATCATTATGCCGAAATCCTTCTTTAATCTTTAACTGATCGAATACCTGAGGTACACAACGGACTAGTGAGTATGAAACTCAGTAAGTAGATAGAATTATAAAATTGGCGTAACACATAAAATAAAACAATAAATGGCGATAACCATTTCAGAATATGACTACTATTCAATACTTATTCCATAATCACTGATTACTGTTCATTTCTTAGTATACAAGCCAACAGTGCTTTACTAAGAAAATCAGAACATTGGTTTCAGTGTTCAAGGAACGTGCCCCTATGCGAGAAAATTGGCACGGAGACGTCAAGTTTCTGATTTTCAATCCATTGTAAATTCCAGTTTCGCGCTCCTGCGCCAAGGGAGGGCACGCATGCGTCAACCCTGTATCATTGGTCATTCCTTAGACCAATTACTCTCTTATCTAGTCACATTCCTAATTCCATAAATACCTGTCTATGGGTAATCAAGCATGACTTTTCCATGTCAAAGCTTATCACATACACCCATTTACATATACATCTCATTTACACATAAACTTTTCACAAGTCTATCACATCCTCATTTGCTCCTATAAACATATAAATCATTCACACATGAGTTTCCATAAGCTTGCTACATTGTTCATATGGATATCCATTTCACATAATTTTGGAAGCTTCCACAGTACAGTCACAGACACTTAGGAACGGTGCTCTCTAATCAAGGTAGGACTTTTCATTTCACAGTTAGTTCCCATATGTAAGCCTACCCATAAATCAGCTCAAGGCTAGTCTGACAATCCGGATGATACCGGGCCCATGCTACCGAATCTCGTCTAGAGAAACACATCGTCCAGACCTCCCCTCAAGCATGGGGATACAGAATAGTACAGATACATTCAAAGGCCTACCCATGAAATAGCTCAAGGCTAGTCTGACAATTCGGGTGATACCGAGCCCATGCTACCGAATCTCATCTAGAGAAACACATGGTCTAGACCTCCCCTCAAGCCATGGGAGTACGTAACCGTACGGATACATTCAGATGCCTACACTTGAAATAGCTCAAGGCTAGTCTGACAATCCGGGTAATACCGGGCCCATGCTACCGAATCTCGTCTAGAGAAACACATGGTCCAGACCTCCCCTTAAGCTATGAGAGCCAAATATCCTAAGTTGTGGCATGCTACTCATATATCAGTTTTCACATTCAGTCACATAAGTGAAGCTCTATATTAAGCTTTCACTCACTTATCACATTCCACATTTCAATCACATAAGTGAAGCTCTATATTAAGCTTCTAATCTAATCACAACTTGTCACAATTCATTCACTTTAATGCTAGTATTTAACGGTATCACATTTCACATTCGACATTTAATATATTCCCATAGGCTTCACATGTAATTTCGAATTCATAACACATCACACCGTTATACATGCCTTCACACATCACAATATTGCAGTCTACTATCATAATTGAGGTTCTACGTAGGCTTCTCATTAATCACATATATATTCATAAACACAGTAAGCCTACATATCTCACATACACTTATGGATGTGCACAATCCACACATTGGCATCATTTCTACACATATAGAACCCCATTGAATTCTTTATTAGTGCCAACCCTTCCATTACTCTTCGATGTATTTCAATCATATCGTTGCATAACCATGTCCATGTATAACTAATCTCATTCATTTTTCACTCATATATATATTCATGAAACTCTAATACACATGGTATTTCATGGACATCCATTTGTCATGCCATCCACATGAGGAATTAGTATCCTAGAACGTTTGGCATGTATTTCATTCTTCATATACTCACATCGTTTCATTGGCAATATTATTCAAGCCATATCACAACAAATTCACATATATGAGGGCACATTCACATTTCTATATCTCACACACGTAGAAGTTACACCAACAAGTCAATCACATACACATCAAAGTGTGTGAAATCACACATTTCATAAATCACTATAAACCCCAATTAAATCATTTTCTATATCAAGGTCCATGCATTCATGGCCCCATACACATTCCATCCACACAACTCACATATATTCACAATCACAATCAATAAACACATTTCATTAATAGTTAACATCTGTTGTGTCCTCAGAAGGGTCTAGCTACTTACCTGGTTAGCCTCGCCTCTTAATCTGGTTTTCACTTATTTCTTGATAAGCAGTTGTTTAAAGTTTATCTCTTCTTCTTCTCATTCCTCTCTGGTAACCATTGCCATAATCATGACACACTGATCAGTGTCCATTTAGAAGTCATTAAATCCCTTATAGGTTAACAACAATTCAACCAACCAATAACATCATTTATTAAACTCTATCACACACATATTGGTTGGATTATTATAATAAGGAGTTATTCATATCCAATCATCACCAAACTTCATGGAACTCAAATAGACATACATATTATAGTCCATGAATTTTATTGAGTCAAAATAAGGTCATATACCCCTTGAAAATCCTTAATTTCATTCACACAGCAAATCTGTTTGCAGATCTCTCCACTGAACAGTGAAACTTTGAAGAATTTTATAAAATTATACAATAATCCAATCTCTACCAAACTTTCCAGCATTAAACTAGACTCATATAAAAGTCATTCCACCAAAAATCATGATTTTCTAAGGAGTTTAAGGTAGTCAGATGGAATTTATGTCACATACTCAGTTCTGGAACTTAACATTCACAGTTCTTTAAGTCCAGATTTGAAAAATCATAACAATTCATACACAACTCCAAAAACCATGAAAATTTACAGTCTAACAGAAAACATACCCAAAGGTTTTCATATTAAAAATCACGAAATTTTACAAACATTTGCCCCTCAAATCGAGTTCATTCGCCCTATTTTAAAATAGGGGAATTCACAATTTCGAACCAGAATTTCAAAAATTCATAACAATTCACACACTACGTATTTTTAAGTGTTTCAAAATCATATAAACTCCTTGAGATGTATAGTTTATCATATAAAAATTTCAAAGTCAGCAAACAACCATGGAATTTATGCGAATATTCGGATTTAGCACTGTTTAGAAAAACAACTCTGCAGGATTCATACTCATATATACTTTACTTCTAGCTTCCTAGCATCATCAAAAATTCTTCCATAATTCACTCTAATTCATGTTTTTCTAGCCATTTACAGAATATGTCTGACATGAAATATCACAAAAAACAATAAACCATCACTCAATTGCATGGTTATGGCTAGAATTAGAGAGAGAGAAGTGAATTCTTACATCTTGGCCTCTTGTTTCCGTCCTCTCTTCTTGATTCCATGGAAAAATTGAGGGAAAAAGAGGGAGAGAGGCTGCTGGACGTTCAAAGAGAAAGGGGGAAGAAAAATGAATTTTCTAGACTTGTCTCATGCTTTAAAGATATACATCACACAAGCATTTCACTTAAACCCCCACACTTTCTTAGCTTTTCACTCACACCCTTCCATCTCTCATCTAATTTCATCCCTCTCCATATATATATATATATATATATACATACCTCATTATATTAATAATACATATTTTTACAATATACATGTAAGTCAAACTTACTTAAAATTTGGGGTGTCACACCTTTCCCAATAACTAAGGTTGAGGTACCATAGGCAGTAGAAACTGATGTTTATATGGATGGTTGAAGGTGTGAAACCTGTCTAGCATCAAATGTCATATGATCTGTAGCACCAGAATCAATTATCCATGAACTATTAGAAACAGGTGCAGATACATTAAAAAACTTACCACCATTATTTGTTGAAGCTATCAAAACTGAAGTTTTCTTTGTAGCATTTGTCTTTGCTTTACCAGTAGTAACAGCAGTTATAGAGGCATTCTTGGAATTCTTCTTTCTGCTATGATCCCACCATTCTGGATAACCAACAAGTTCCAAACTTTTGTTTTTTGTATGGCCGATTTTTTGATAGTGAGTACATTTAAGGGATGCTTTATCGATGTTGTTGTCAGACTTTGGATGATTGGATCTAGCACGGTCTGATCAATTTTGCGCTAGCAAAGCAGAAGTGTTAGAGTTTTCAGATTCATTATTCAGGTTTGTGCGACGTACCACTTCTCATCGAACAATAGAGTAACACTCTTCTAAATCTGGACTTGAATCTCTTCGCAAAATTTCACTGCGTATTTGTTCGAGATTTTCATCTAATCCTGCAAGAAAAATATGTACCTTGAGCCTGTCAATGGACTTTCTGTATGCATCAACGTCATCAGGATGTTTCATAATCACTTTATCACGATGGTCGAGTTCTTGAAAAATTTCTCCATAATATACAGAGAGTGGTCTCCCATTTTGTTTGGCAGCAAATGCTCTCTGGTTCAAATAAAAAACTTGTAACTCATCACTTCCGTCATAAATTGCTTTTTCTAAAGCATCTTAAATATCTCGAGCAGTGGTTAAGCGTAAATAATGCTTCATAATTTCTAGGGAAATTGACATCAATAGCCACCTCTTGACTTTTTGATTCTCAGCATACTATTTTTCATATCCATCATCGAATTTTGCTGATGGCTTTTCCTTTTCACGAATATATGACAATTTTTCTCGTTCAGCAATGTGCATTTCCATAAGTTGAGACCAAACATCATAGTTGGACTCGGTCAAAATGATTCTTACATTGAAGATACTTTCTGATTGAACAATTACAGGAACAGATTTTGTTCCAGATGATGATGAACTATTTTTGTCACTCATTTTTTTCCTTTTTTTCTTTTTTTTCTTTTTTCTTTTTATTTCTTTTTTTCTTTTTTTTTTAAAAAAAAACTTTGAGAAACTTCAAATTAAACACATGATGTAAGAATGAAAAATCAGGTAGAGGATCAAAATGAAATTTTTAAAAGGCAAATATCACAATTCAAACCTTAAGGATCAATAGTAATTTGCCTTGGAGCACTCACAACTTCACGTAGATGGGCCTCTCTTTGGTGGTTACACTTGTTCACGTGGAAGAACCTTTTTGGCGGTGAACTGGATTATGGCCTCCACTTGTGGTAGTCTACACAAAGGCTGATGACTTTGACAGTTATGAAGAGAACGAGACCCAATGAGTTCACGGCTTTGAATTATATTGAAGGTTTTTTTTTTGGTATATGGGATTTCCGAATAAGGTTTAATGAATAAACAATTATTTCAAAGAATAGATAGAACTGATTTTGGCTTTGATACTATATTGAAATAATAAGGATGAATATTTTTATTCATGGTTGTAAAACTATTGTACATCAGTTTATATAGGGATGAAATCTCCAATCAAAGATCTAAATCAAAGCCTAAAAATAAGCTAATCTTCCTAAAATAATTTATCATCAAATCCTATTGATTTGATTACGGCTATGTAATCTTCTAACAAATGGTAAGAAGAATCAATCACATTAATTTACAAGATTTTATAATCTCAACATTCAGCTGTTGGATGCAATTAGGATGCACTTGGTGGGAGTAAATCTATGGTACATCCACTGCACTGCAGCAGACGACCCAAATCGTGTCGCGTACGTGCCTCACACCGATGTAGCGCATACATGGCATTCTCTAGTTGCATCTGCTACACAGATCTACTTATTCGGCGGTTATAATTTTTAAGTCCAGATATTAGAGATAACCTAAGAGTCTGGATAGGAAAAATATTATCTATTTAGCCATTGGATGCAATTAGAATGCGTTTGACAGTTATAATTTTTGGCTCGGATATTAGAAATACTCAGGGAGTAACACATTATATATATAATACACATCACAAATAAAATCATTATTTGTCGTTGTTATTTGGACCAGTAGACATGCTTTTTTTTTTTTTTGTTTTACAAAATCTACAGAAGTCATATTGATAAATGCTTGCCAATAAATAAATTTGTCATTTAGAAAATCAAGGGTAGGAATAGCCAACATATTTCCTCGTGGTGTACCTTTGCTTAACAACAGGGTTCACCAGCTGGCAAACAACTGTGGCTTTACCTTATCTTTGATACCAAATCCATGATCGTGACTTTCAGATCAACTTAAAACAAATCAAATCAATTCCATATCTTTGTCCTGGTATTGTTGTTTTGTTAAAAAATCGTAGAAAAAAATTATAATATTGATGGGGATGAACGATATTCAATGAGCAGATTGAAATCTAATTATATGTGGTAGACTAATAAACTGATAAATTTATATAGATATTAGATAGGAATTTAACCAAAAAGAAAAAAAACCACTGGAGCTAAGGCATTTGCAACCAAAATCGAACAGAATTCTGGA
Organism: Boswellia sacra; assembly: GCA_013180625.2. Taxonomy (NCBI): domain Eukaryota; kingdom Viridiplantae; phylum Streptophyta; class Magnoliopsida; order Sapindales; family Burseraceae; genus Boswellia; species Boswellia sacra. The sequence continues at coordinate 20,265 of SNVD02006315.1, forward strand.
AAATCATTTGGTCTATATACTGATGAATTAGAGATTATAAATTCACTTATAGCTATATTGTGAATATATAAAACATCAAAAAGATGTATAGTTTGATATATTGATGCGTTCGAAACTAGCAAGTATACTAGTCGCACAAGTAATAAAGTGATGAGTAAGATATCGTTCCCACGAGGATTGATTCTAATTGAATTTGTTATTCGAAAGCAACAATAAACTAAATGAGGGAGGTTTTGTTGATTGATTAACTAGATGAAATATTAATGCAAGTAAAGAATAACACAATGCAAATTTAAACAGATTGAAAAATCAATGAGAGAAACCTGGTTAAGGGATCCTTCTCTACCACAAGTATGGATTTGCAAATTAATTGTAGAATTGTCATTCAATTACACCATTGAAATTATCAACCGTAGATAACAACAAGCTCTGTTATCCCAATCTTTCCTTACTTTGTTGTCAAATAAAACAGGCTCTTTATTTAATCTCTATCCATTAAACAAACTAGAACAAGCTCTCTGAGTTTAATTCAATGGATGCATTATGATAAGAAAGATAGGTTGATCTAAGCAATAAACACACAAGCTAGGATTATTTAACTTAGGTTATATTCTCCAATTGTAATCTCTGATCACAATTTTGCTACTAATGATTAGAAATTCAAGACAAATACGGATCAAGATTTCTAGTCTAGCAATAAATCACAACCAGATTATATTCAGTTGGCCACTCAAATACAATCAGCAAGCAATCATAAGCATTAAGTATGGGAGAATACAAGCAACTTCAATTAGAGAATTGGATAACAATTCCTTACACAATCAACTTACAAAAACCATATCAGGGGCTTTGAAATCACCCTCAACCAATTCAGATTCAGTTACACATGTTTAAGAACGTGGTAAATACACTACAACATGGAGACAGTCCAGAAAATGAAAGGGAAGGGAAAAACTTAGCAAATTTGATGTAATTCTCTTTGGATTGTAGTTCTTCCTCTTTCCAAGCTTCCTTTCTCCTTCAAGAACTCCAAGAGATGAAAGAATTCCAGAGCTGCAGCCTCTACCACGTTCTCCCTCTTCAAGTTATCAAAATAAAACCCTAAAATGTGTTTAAATACTCTGCTACAGTGACTTGCTACAGTGCCCCGTATTATACATGCTACAGTGCTTGTGGAATTATATGTCTATACATCTCACACTGTTTTGATTACAACTTTTGGTACACTGAATGGATTTATAAACCGTAAATTTCTCCAGAAAATAGACTCGAGAGCTTTCCAACGGTATATAATATGTCATCGGGTTCATTGTATATCAATACAATTAAATCCGAGAAGATGGTTGACTAGCAGAGGTGAAAATGAAGGTTGTTACTCCATTTTTGTGCAAGTTGCTCCAAAACTCCTACAAACATCAAAACCACACAAAAATATAAAATTACCAAGGAATATAGCAAAGAAACATGGACGAATTGATATAAAAGTAATACATAAATAGACAACTATCAAATTCCCCCACACTTAGACTTTGCTAGTCCTCGAGCAACTAAAATGATACGAAACAAAACTAAACCGAAACAGAATCAGAGAAAAATTAAAATACACCAATGCTTCAACTTGCAAATAGGCCTCAAAGATTGTACTTAATTATAACCAAGGAATACTTCAAAATAATGCACTTGATCAAGAATTTTATCTCAAAAATTAGTTTCGCTTCACTTCAATTCCTCAAGTGTGTGTGTGTAGAGCCATTCTCACCTAATCACTTGTAACCCGGATGAGTTTATGCATAAAAATGAATCATATTTAATATTGAAGATGTGTGTATAAATGAACTCCATAGGCCTGCTTTTCAAGTCACTCTCCACTAATGTAGACATGCACAACACCAAGGATCAAGTAGGACTTTATTAAGCTTGTAACGTTTGGCTTGGGTGAAGGTATGATAAAGGATAATAATTTGGCTCAAATCACCCACAAACACATAAATCATTCAAGACTATGTAGAGCTCAACCCTATAACACAACTTTATTTCAATTCACCAGGTTACTCCCCCAAACTTATTTAGAACACTCAATCTTTTTTTTTTTTTTCTCTTCTCTTCTTCTTCTTTTTTTGTAGAAAACAAAAGAAACTACACCCCCACACTTTGTGTTTTATCTTTAAGAACGCCCAAGGGTAAGAACTCTTTTTTTTTTTCTTTTTTTTTATTACACTTCCCCTCCCCCACACTTAAACAACACATTGTCCTCAATGTGTAAGTACGTGGATGATAAGTACAGATTGGCTTTTTTTTTGTTTTTTTTTCAAACACAATAGAACTCACTTGCATTGCTCATGACACATCCCAACCTCCTCTAACGTCCCAAAACCAGAACATAGCTCAGAATTTAATTGTGAATGATCTACATGCTCGTAGGTAAGGGATAAACTGTTTGGAAAAAATTCATTTGAGGTTAGGAAATATTTTACTGAGTTAACAAAGAAAAAGGTTTACAAAGGCTCAAAGGGGTAACTAGGGATCAATTTCAGTCAAGGTTGGCTATTAAGGCTCAAACGGTCCAAAGATGGCCTAAATCATTTCCCCAATGTTGTACAGTCTAGGATTTCGCCTCGAGTGACCATCAAACAAGTTCTAGACTTCATTGAAATCTGAAAAAACATTTAAATTACATAAACTTTCTCTAAGTGAACAAATAACTCAGTGATAATAGCTCAGTGCTCAAGTTGCGCAAGGAATCAAATGCAAAGCGAAAACCAATAAACATTTCAAGCACACAGATCCATGCATCATTTATCATTTGCCAAGAGTTATTCTTAATTCAATCATTATCTTATCATCGACCCACAAAATGCAAGAAAAGAGGTACGTGGCGTTGTTACACCTGAGTCAAAGATGTGTATATTCAACAATACTTAGGACAGTAGCCGCAGTACTTAAGGTTTCCAGCCTAGTACTTCATATGAAAGAAACAAAAACAAGAAACAAGACACTTCAAACAACATGAAATACAACAAACTACAGATTTATTGAGAGAGAATGCGTTTTCAAGAGTTAAAGAAACCCCATATTCTGCCATTCTCAGGTTTTTCCACAATTGATTTTTTTTTTTTTTTAGATCAAAACTGATAAAGATAAAAACACATAACAACTCTAAATTACGCAAAACTAAACTCACTCATAAAAATAACAAAGTTCAACAAGTCAGCAAACAAAAAACAAGTTAGTTAGAATGGGTCTACAAAGTTTACAAGTTAGCCTCCTTATTCAGCCATTATGGATTGAAGAGATCCAGAATGCGTTTCAAGAGAACTTGAACTTTTTAAGCCACCACTCTAAAAACCGAGATTAGAAAATATTACCTGGGACGAAAGAAATAACCTGAAAAAGCTCAAAAGAAACGACATGAAAAATCTCAAATACACACACTAAAAAGAAAGCAAACAAAAACGAAGCAAACCAGCAAATAGAGATTACAGATGGAGGGTTAAATCCAGTTGACGCCTTTTGTTGACTTCTCCAAACCAATTATATGAGCCAATTGTTGGAGCAGTTGAATAGACGAATTCTCTGTAGGTTTTCAATTAGCTTCTGGCAGTTGAAGCTGTAACCAGCATGCCTCTGCGGTGAGAATGAAATTTGTTCTACAAGCTTGATCAAGAAAGGACAACAAACCATCAAAAAAATTATTAACATTTAACAAACCAATGGGTTTCCGAGGGATGTTTAGCTGTGCCCAAGAGGTGATTTGAAATATCTCCTCTAATGTACCATAACCACCCGGCAAAGCTATAAATGCATCGGACTTAACAACCATATGTGCAATACGCTCATGCATACTAGAGAACTGTAACTCTTCCCCGATTGTGTTGCCTACGATATCTCGTACAGCTAATGGTTTAGGGATAATGCCGAGAACTTTGCTCCTTCCTAGGGATGCAGCTGTTGACACACACCCCATTAACCCAAGACTACCCCCTCCATAAAATCAAATGAATACCCCTCGCAGCTAATGTCCTACCAAGATCAAGAGCTGCTGTTGTAAACTCTCCATCTTAACCAAATTGCGATCCACAAAATACGCATATATTTTGGAATCGCCGAATTGGTGTTTTCTCCATTTCTACAAGTGCTCTAATCTTGTGTAAGACATGTTAGATATTATGCTTTTCAATTGCAAGACAGGTTATGGAATGACATATGAAAATATGCAGAATGTATATATACACCCATAAAACTCTCAAATTTTGACACATGGGTACATACTTTCGGTGGGGGTTGCTCGATGC
>SNVD02006317.1:0-24674 GCA_013180625.2 Boswellia sacra
CATAAAGCGATCTTTTTAGTTTGCAAACCAAATTTTCCTTACCAGAAACTTTGAATCCCTCTGACTGAGTCATATAGATTTCCTCTTCTAAGTCACCATGTAAAAATGCAGTTTTTTACATCCAATTGAACTAGTTCCATATTCATCTAAGCTACCAAGGCCAACAAAATTCTAATGGAAGAATGTTTCACAACTGGAGAAAATACCTCATTGTAGTCAATTCCTTCCCTCTGAGCGTAGCCTTTAGCCTCCAACCTTGCCTTGTAGCGGACGTCATTCTTGTCAGGAAATCCATCTTTCTTTGTCATATACCATTTGCACCCATTGCCTTTTACCCTTCGGTTAGTGTGAGCTAGCTCCCAAGTTTCATTCTTCTGAAGAGATTTGCATCTCTGTCACTCGATAGCTGTCTCCACTGATCAACTTCCGACATATCCTGACTGGCCTCTCTATAGTGGAGGAGTAGAACACAACAATAAACCATAACATCTACAATTGGAAGTGGGTCATAGTACACCAATACAAATACAACATACAAACCAATCGTGAAGCAGTCCTGCGAATCTCACGTCTTGGCCTATCAATTGCAATAGATTCTTGTTGCTGTTGGGGTTCCTGAGTATAACCCTCACCATCATCTCCCAAATCTCCCTCTGTCATAGGAGTACCATCATCTGTCTCAACAGATCTAACTGGGTTCAATGTCGTCGTTTCAAACTCCACCTACTGCTGAGTATGCTCCACCTGCTGTGGAGTACCATTCACCTTTGTCTGGTTTTCTGATTTCTTCAACATTGAAGACTCATAAAATGTCACATCTCGGCTGGATACAATCTTCCTCGCAATAGGACAACCATAAGCCGATATCCTTTTACTCCTGAAGCAAATCCCAAGAACTCGCTTTCCTTGGCTCTAGATCCAACTTAGATGTCTTTCACATGATAGTAATGCGGTATAACCAAAAACATGTAAAGAATCATAATCAGAAACAGGTTGTCCAGACCATACCTCCAATGGAGTTCTATCACCAATAGCAGCTGATGGTAGACGATTAATGAGATGACACGCATAAGTCACAGCCTCAGCCCAAAATTCCTTGCCTAACCCAGCGCATATACAGAAAAACACATAAAACAACAAAAAACACCGAACTTTCTCCACAATGTCCGGTTCATGCGTTCTGCCACCCCATTCTGCTGCGGTGTACCTCTAACAGTAAAATGACGTATAATACCCTCATCTTGACACAATTTCAAAAACTGATCACTGCAATACTCACCACCATTATCTGTTCTGAGATGCTTGATCTTCTGACCAGTCTGTGTCTCAATCATCTTTTTCCATTTAAGGAAAGCACGAAGTACATCATCTTTTGATTTCAAACAGTACACCCAAGTTCTTCTGGAAAAGTCATCAACAAAAGTAACAAAGTAGTGCCTACCTCCCATAGATGCAGTTTTAGTAGGTGCCCACACATCTGAGTGAACATAATCAAGAATACCCTTGGTATTATGAATAGCGGTGCCAAACTTCACTCTCTTCTGCTTTCCCAGAACACAATGCTCACAGAAATCCAGCTTGCAGGTCTTTGCACCTTTCAATAAGCCTCATTTCACCAAACTGAATAAGGCTTTCTCACCTGCATGTCCCAAACGCATATGCCACAGTCTCGTAATCTCTGAATCTGCATCATTATCAGAAACTGTAGCCGCTGATCCAGTAATCGTACTACCATTATAGTAATACAAGTTGTTTCTCCTAGTGCCTTTCAATACCACAAGAGCGCCTGAAGTGACCCTCAGAATACCATCTCGAATAGATATACCACAGCCTTTAGATTCCAAGGCTCCCAAAGAGATGAGATTCTTTTTCAACTTCGGTACATACCGAACATTTGTCAGAACTCTAGTCAGTCCATCATGATTCCTCAATCGGATCGAACCTATCCCAGTAGTATGGCAAATATCATCATTGCCCATATACACAACTCCACAATCAAGCTGTTCAAACTGAAAGAACTAATCCCGATGTGGACACATATGATAAGTACAACCCGAATCCATAATCCACTCATCAGAACCAGAAGTGGATAGGTGACCAGCTAGACATATATCTGACTTACTATCATCCTCACGCTCAACAATACATGCATTAGAAACAGTCTTGCCCTTATCTTTCTTTTTCAACTTAGGACAATCTTTCTTCCAATGCACTTTCTCACGACAAAAGGCACACTCATCTTTTCCTAATCTACCCCTCGACAAAGATTTTCCCTTTTTTCCTGGTTTCCTACTATGGCTAAGCCCTCTCACTGTCAATGCATCTACTGACTCATCCTTATGTTCCCTTTGATCTTTCTTACGAATTTCATAATTCAACAAAGCAAAACAAACTTCTTCAAAAGACAGTTTATCTTTCCCCCATTTGGGGTTTTAAAAAGAGTAATGCACAAATGATCTAATTCATCCGGAAGTGAGCCAATCAAGTATCATAGCCTTAAATTTTCTCTTTGAAGGGTTCATTCAGTCTAATACAATCTAATCAAAACAAAAAATACACTAACAACATATCAACATATACTATACAACATACAATCACACATACATCAGACAAGAAAACTGATGCTCGTACCTGGTTTCAACTGGAGACGGAACAATCTCTTCAATAGATACAGCCGATTCTCATTGCTTTTCTTCATATATTTGTTCTCCAGCGCCTTCCACAGTTTGCTTGCAGATGTCTCCTTCGTGAACGGATACTTTTGTTCTCTACACAAGCAAGAGCGAATCAACCCACAAGCTTTTATATTCAGCCTATCACAATCTCTTACACTGATTCTTTTGGTTTTGTTTCTTCTAGAACAATATTCAAATCTTGTTGATACAAAACGTCCAACACCTCACTTTGCCATAAGCCGAAATTATTTCGACCATCAAATTTTTCAACATCTATTTTTGCATTTGTCACAGTCACTGTCTTCTCTGATACAGTCGACGATGAAGCCATAACTACCTCTCACAAATAAGCTCGATACACAAATCACCAATAACCAAGCTCCAAACAAACTATTATATTCAATAACTAGCAATCCAAAATCAACAGCCCAGAATAGTAGCAAGTGCTTCAAAGAAATAGCCACTAACTACCCAAAACCTTCGGCTCTGATACCAATTGTTATGCACGAGCGGAAACGATAACCAACCGAACAACCCAAAATGCACAACCACAACTATGCCACATTTGAATATAATAGCAACTAAAGAGGCAACCAATCAACCACAATGCAGAAATAGAAAACACACCAGGATTTAACGAGGTTCGGTATAAGTACCTACGTCCTCGGGCGCCGCTGAAGAAACTTTCCACTATCTTCAAAGAGAATTACAAACTTTTGGGCCACAATACAAATTCCACAACTATTGGGTCAAACTGCAACTACTCAAATAGTTGGGCCAAACTGTAATTACTCAAACAATTGGGCAATACTACAAATACCCAAAACAAAGGGAGAAAAAATAAATATTACAAACTTTAAGGTCCTTACTGAAAGGCCATTAAACTATGAGGTCTTGTATGTGAGACCTTACAAATAGAAAGGGTGGAGGATATTTCACTTGGGACAACTAAGTGAGAAGACTTGGCTTTAATTTATAAACCCAAGTCTCTCCAACACAAAGACTCCCACTCCATGTGGGATCTTTGCACACACAAGTAATTGGCTAAAGAGCCAATACTCCAACACTTAGAGGTTCAGTTAGGGGGGTTCTGATGTACCAAGGCGCCACAGAATTGACCCTTATGTTGTATCTTGTTCACTTACATGCTAAATTCTTTGCAAGTTGATTCATGGCTCTTACCAGAATAACGCAGTATTAATCATCAATCTTAAACCCCAGTTATGCCTGCAATTTGGTAAAGATGACAAAATTAATTTACCTTTTAAACTTGCATATATGGATCCAACATTTACTGAAACCACCCCAGAAACCGAGGACGTTAAAACACTACTTCCCACACCAGAAGCTTTAAGCAGGGGATAAGCCAGTTGGGACAAGTGATAGGCAGACTCAAAATTGGTGGTCATGAATATTTAAAAATTATTCAACTTCTGCCTCATTCATGAATATTTAAATATTTTTTACTCGGTCAGGATTTGAGGCTCTAATTGAAATATCAAATTCGTGAATATTTATGAATGTATGCCGTAAATTGTCTTTTTATTTATCAAAGCCTGGAATAATGATCCTTACCCTAAATTATAATTTAAATAATAATTATTTAATTAATGACCATCAAATAGATATATTATAATGTAATAATTTATTATATTATTTTGTAATTTAAATATTTTATTTGTTGTATCATTTAAGATAAGATTTTGAAATAAAAATTTGAAAAACGAAAATATTTATAAGTAAAGTCCAAGTAAACGAAGGTATTACAGTAAAAAAATTAAAACCTCCAACTTGAGGGTTGAGTTATCTAATATATCGTATATATTATTTTAAAAGATATATACTTCTTCTAATAATACGAAGAATTTTTCTTGTACTACAAAAACAAGGATTGATAAATAAAAAAAAAATGAATCACCACTCTTTTTCAAAATAATCAAAACTTTTTAGATTTTCAAACGTTACTTTCTCTACCTTACAACTCGTGACAAGTGTCCCACTCACATCTTGCTTGTAGAACATGCTAAGCTTGAATATTCATGACAAGTGTACCAGTCACATCTTGCATGTAGAATATTCTAAGCTTTGATAATAGAATGTCCCAGTTTTTTTTCGAAGACTAAATTAATTCACACTCTCGTACACTGTTATTAGATGCGCTGCAGTTCAACCAGTAATACAAGCAGGCAGTAGTCGCTGAAAGCTTCTGAGACCACTCTTAGTAGTTGTTATGGCCATAACAAAATCTGGGCCTAATTGTTTCTAATTCAGTAAGCCCATTACTGAAGCCCAACATCTGGGCCTAGTTATTTCTAACACAGTAAGCCCATTACTGTGGTCCATTACTGTGGCCCATTATTTGGGCCCATTATCTAGGTCCCACAATGACCCAGCCCAGATCATTTATCTATAATACGGTAAGCCCATTACTATATCTCATTATCTGGGCCCATTACAGTAAGCCCATTACTGTATCCCATTATCTGGGCCCACTATCTGGGTCCCACAATGGCCCAGCCCAGCTCAATTGTTTATAAATACGGTAAGCCCATTACCGTATCCCATGATCTGGGCTCATTACAGTAAGCCCATTACTGTAGCCCATCATCTGGGCCTATTATTTGGGTCCCACAATGGCCCATCCCGACTCCTATATAAACCCTCCGGAACATTGCTCAAGATAATGCACATTTTTCTGAACTTATTATCTCTCTACAATTCCTTTATTTTTTAGAGCTTCTCTCTCTAGGAATTTCTCTCAGAAAATTCCGGAGTGCCGGATACTGACTTGAGCGTCGGAGGGTCACCGCCGGCACCACCGCCGGAACCCCTGACCGTTTTTCTGTGCTCGCAGGACCGGACCCGTCGCACGACCCGAGCTCCAACCCGCTCCCCCGGCCGTCCGAAAACCATGCATCAACAGTTGGCGCCGTCTGTGGGAGCGACAATTCAAGCCTCTTTAGTTGTTGCTCCTACCAAAACATATTCAAACACATCATGAGCCACGAATCCCAACACTCAACCTCCCTAGAGGTTGACGAAAAAATCAAGGTCGAAGCACCTCCCCGACGCTGAAGGGTAGTTGATACAGGGAGGGCATTAGTGATATCCTCTGGGGTGGGGCCTAATCTCAGGCAAACCCGGCTTCCACTTAGAAGACCGAAGAAGAGCAAGGCGAATCGGTTAAGTACCATGGAACACACCATACGGAATTTCAGTGAACAGATGAATCGTATGGTGACTGTGTTCAACCAAGCATTTGGGCAAAATGCCCAGCCGGCTGCAAACATTGCTGGGAATAACCCAATGAGTGCCTTAGTAGTACCACATGTCCAGACGGATGTTGGTGGACATCCTGATTTAGTCGCCCAGACTACTGGATTACCTCGCCATCAGGTCATTCAACCAAATCTTCACCATCCTATTGCTCTCCATGCTGAATGTTCACCCCACTCAGCAGCTCGTTTCACCATCTGCTGTTCTCTAGCCCGGATATATGCCACTGGTAAGGAACTGATGTTAGGAGGACATCGCACCATCAGCCCTATCACTATAGTGATCACCCATATCAATCAATTGGTAAGGGTTTTTTGGAAGTCCGGGACGCACCCCATTTGCGTCCTTGACGGCTAACACCTCGAACCACCTCGTCGAATGCCATGCTCCATGTCGCTGCATTGTTGCGTGCTGCCCGTGCGCGTGCTTACTCCCCCTCGATTTAAAAAACAAAGTTTCAAGAAATTGTTAAAACACCCTCGTAATTGTTTGAATTTCTTCGGAGGAGTCCCTGCAAAATAACGTAACCTACACGCCGCATGCAGCGCCTCGCATGCTTCCCCCTGCGCGCCCAGCGCGGAGCATGCTTTCCTCCTGTGCGCCCAGCGCATTGCATGCTTCCCCTTGCGCGCCCAGCGCCTTGCATGGTTCCTCTTGCGCGCCCAGCGCATTGCATGCTTCCTCTTGCGCGCCCAGCGCATTGCATGCTTCACCTTGCGCGCCTAGCGCTAGCATGCTTTCCTCCTGCGCGCCCAGCGCATAGCATGCTTTCCTCTTGCGCGCCCAGCGCATTGCATGCTTCCTCTTGCGCGCCCAGCGCATAGCATGCTATCCTCTTGCGCGCCCAGCGCATTGCATGCTACCTCTTGCGCGCCCAGCGCATTGCATGCTTTCCTCTTGCGCGCCCAGCGCATAGCATGCTTTCCTCTTGCGCGCCCAGCGCATTGCATGCTTTCCTCTTGCGCGCCCAGCGCATAGCATGCTTTCCTCTTGCGCGCCCAGCGCATTGCATGCTTTCCTCTTGCGCGCCCAGCGCATTGCATCCTTCCTCTTGCGCGCCCAGCGCATTGCATGCTTTCCTCCTGCGCGCCCAGCGCATTGCATGCTTCCCCTTGCGCGCCCAGCGCATTGCATGCTTTCCTCTTGCGCGCCCAGCGCTAGCATGCTTTCCTCTTGCGCGCCCAGCGCATGGCATGCCTTCCTCTTGTGCGCCCAGCGCCTCGCATGCCCTTCCCCTGCGATCAGCGCCTAGCATGCCTTCCCCTGTGCGCCCAGCGCCTAGCATGCTTTCACCCTTGCGCGCCCAGCGCCTTGAATGTTTTTTCCATAGCGCGCCCTGCGCTCACTTGCTTCTCCCCTATGCGATAAAATGAAAAGAGTAAAAAGAATACAATCAGCCCCAAGATTTTGTGCTGGAAACACTCACAATGACACTCACACTAGCTACTCCGTTCGCTAAGTGTTTTCCCCTTGTGTCACTCTCTACTCTCTAGAGTTCTCTCTCTGGAGTATCTACCTCTTTCCAGCCCACCATCTTGGTACATATATATAGCCAACCAACAACCCTGGTTGCTAGGTTCCGTGTAGTTGACATCCCCAACTACTAGGCTAGGTGGCGCGCTCCTACATTGCCACATAATCCTCCACTCCCCCGCAAGTGGAGATCATGGGAGTTAACTACCCGTAACTCCCCACTTTCTCTCATGGGTATAACCACCCATGGTTAAAGGTCATGGCATGGAATTAACTCCGCCGAGTAACTTCCCACTCCGGAAGTAACCACCCCGAGTCACTTCCCACTTCCCTCATGAGCATAACTACCCATGAGTGGGATGGAGGCATGGAATATGGGAATTAACTTCCCACTGTCATTCCTGCTCTCAAGGACATGGTTGAACCCTCTCAACCACTAAGTTAGTGGGGAAGTTACATTTTCAAAACCTTAGGAAGCAACTTTCACCCCACTATTTCCTTATTTTTAGGAACCACAATCCTCTTGGATATGTGCCATATATTAAGCCCACTAACACGCCCATATGCATCATGAATCGCTGCTGTGCGCCGTGTCGCCCGATGCCATGCGCCATGTCACCACTTTGTGGTGCGCAACCCATGCGCATGCTTGCTACCCCGCAAGCGTCCCGGCCCGCATGCGTGCATGTGCTAGTGTCCATGCGCTCCGTTGCCCCCAACATGCGCGTAGCATCGTTGTGTCGCGCCCAACTCCCGTGTGCACTCCACACATCATGCTCACCACCCGTACGTGCAGGTTATCTTACTATGCCACGCCCATCACATGTGCGTGCAAGTGCGTGCCATATTACGCTCGCTACCAATGCATGCGTATTATTTCGTTGCGCTACACATCCCCCTGTGTCAGCGTTCACATTGCCTTGCGCTTCCCCTCGCGCATCAATGATGCCATGCAACGTCTCCACACCTTGCTTAAGCACTCTCCCATATGCTTCTCGTGGGCATGCACCCTTGCAGCCCCCTCCAAGCCATGGCGTAACGCAAGGCATGTTATGCCAGCCATGTGTGAAGATCAAGGGTGTAACAGTCAGCCTCCCACCACTTTTCAAACCTCCGGTTCATTATCTGAGGTAGAAAAAAATGCTGGGGGATGGTATCGAAAATCCGCGGAGGCATGTCCGCGGAAGCACGTCTGCGGAAGAACGCCCGCGGAAGAAAAATTATTCAAGTCTGAAAAATCCGCGGAAGCGCGAAGGAAAAATTTTTTAAAGCTTGAAAATCCGCGGAAGCATACTCGCGTACCCGCGGAAGCACACCCGCGGAGGAAAAATTATTCAAGCTTGAAAATCCGCGGAAACGCGGAGGAAAAATTTTTAAAAGCTTGAAAGTCCGCGGAAGCATACTCGCGGACCCGCGGAAGCACACCCGCGGAGGAAAAATTATTCAAGCTTGAAAGTCTGCGGAAGTGCGGAGGAAAAATTATTCAAGCTTGAAAGTCCGCGGAAGCACACCCGCGGACCTGCGGAAGAACGCCCGCGGAAGAAAAATTATTCAAGTCTGAAAAATCCGCGGAAGTGCGGAGGAAAAATTATTCAAGCTTGAAAGTCCGCGGAAGCACACCTGCGGACCCGCGGAAGAACGCCCGCGGAAGAAAAATTATTCAAGTCTGAAAAATCCGCGGAAGCGCGGAGGAAAAAATTTTAAAGCTTGAAAGTCCGCGGAAGCATACTCGCGGACCCGCGGAAGCACACCCGCGGAGGAAAAATTATTCAAGCTTGAAAGTCTGCGGAAGCGCGGAGGAAAAATTATTCAAGCTTGAAAGTCCGCGGAAGCACACCCGCGGACCCGCGGAAGAACGCCCGCGGACCCGCGGAAGAACGCCCGCGGAAGAAAAATTATTCAAGTCTGAAAAATCCGCGGAAGCGCGGAGGAAAAATTTTTAAAGCTTGAAAGTCCGCGGAAGCATACTCGCGGACCCGCGGAAGCACACCCGCGGTGGAAAAATTATTCAAGCTTGAAAGTCTGCGGAAGCGCGGAGGAAAAATTATTCAAGCTTGAAAGTCCGCAGAAGCGCGGAGGAAAAATTATTCAAGCTTGAAAGTCCGCGGAAGCACACCCGCGGACCCGCGGAAGAACGCCCGCGGACCCGCGGAAGAACGCCCGCGGAAGAAAAATTATTCAAGTCTGAAAAATCCGCGGAAGCGCGGAGGAAAAATTTTTAAAGCTTGAAAATCCGCGGAAGCATACTCGCGGACCCGCGGAAGCACACCCGCGGAGGAAAAAGTATTCAAGCTTGAAAGTCTGCGGAAGCGCGGAGGAAAAATTATTCAAGCTTGAAAGTCCGCGGAAGCACACCCGCGGACCCGCGGAAGAACGCCCGCGGAAGAAAAATTATTCAAGTCTGAAAAATCCGCGGAAGCGCGGAGGAAAAATTTTTAAAGCTTGAAAGTCCGCGGAAGCATACTCGCGGACCCGCGGAAGCACACCCGCAGAGGAAAAATTATTCAAGCTTGCAAGTCTGCGGAAGCGCGGAGGAAAAATTATTCAAGCTTGAAAGTCCGCAGAAGCGCGGAGGAAAAATTATTCAAGCTTGAAAGTCCGCGGAAGCACACCCACGGACCCGCGGAAGCACACCCGCGGAAGCACGTCCGCGGAAGCACACCCGCGGAAGCACGTCCGCGGAAGCACGCTCGCGGAGGCACGTCCGCGGAGGGAAAAAAAAAATATTAAAGCTTGAAAATCCGCGGAAGCACTTCCGCGGAGGAAAAATTATTCAAGTTTGAAAATCCGCGGAAGCACACCCGCGGAAGAAAAATTATTCAAATCTGAAAATCCGCGGAAGCACGTCCGCGGAAGCACACGCGCGGAAGCATGTCCGCGGAAGCACGTCCGCGGAAGCACGTCCGCGGAAGCACGCCCGCGGAGGCACCCCCGCGGAGAAAAAAAGAGTTTGAAATTTCGCGGAAACACCCCCGCGAAATAAAAATTGCAGTTTGAAATTTCGTGGAAACACCCCCGCGAAATAAAAATAAAGTTTTGAAATTTTTCAGAAACCCCCCGCGATTTTAAGTAAAAGTTTTCAAACTTTGCACAAGCACCCCTGCAACTAATATATACAAAAACTTTAAAGTTTTGCGGGGAGACCCCTGCAGAATCACGTAACCCGCATGCATGGGTTACGCGATTGCCCTTTGGCCTTCGGCCACGCCGCCTGCGACTCTCCTCCTCGCCGGTCGCCCGCTTCTTCCTTGCGCCCAGCACGCCTCCCCCGCGAGCCCAGCGTCCCGAGAACTTGCCCAGCCGCGCCCAGCGCCCCGTGAGTTCGTCCATGCGTGCCCAGCGCCACGAGCTCGCCCCTGCGAGACCCGCGCAGAACCAGCCCTGGCCTGCTTCTTTCTCTCTCGCCCGTGCGTGCATGGGGACGCAGCAGCTCGCCCGCGCGCGCATGGGGGTGCAGCAGTTCGCCTGCGCGCGCATGGGGATGCAGCAGCTCGCCCGCACGCGCAGAACATCGCTGGAGCTCGCCCGCGCACGCAAGGTATCGCGAGAGCTCGCCCACGCACGCTGGGCATCGCAGGAGCTCGCCCGCGCGCGCAGGGCAGCGCAGGAGATCGCCCGCGCGCCCAGGTTGCACGCCCAGGCAGCGCGCCCAGGCAGCACGCCCAGGCAGCGCGCCCAGGCAGCACGCCCAGGCAGCACGCAGCACGCCCAGGCAGCACGCCCAGGCAGCACGCCCAGGCAGCGCGCCCAGCGTGCCCAGGCAGCACACCCAGCGTGCCCAGGCAGCGCGCCCAGGCAGCACGCCCAGCGTGCCCAGGCAGCGCGCCCAGCGCCCCGCAGCTTGCCTCTCCCTTGCGCCCCTCACGCACCTCGCCTACTTCTTCCTTGCGACCCACGCACAGCCTGCCTTTCATTTTTTTTTTGGTGGTCTAAACCTTAAAGTCTAGACGCGCATGGGTTCAAGGCTTGGCAATCTGCCCTCAGCCTGAACCAATTCTGCTCGTGGCCTCGGTGGTCCAAACCTTATGTTTGGATATGATAAAGGGAACGGGTTCGAGCTTGGCATTTAGCATGCAGCATGAACTTTGAGCAATTAATTGAAAGAACAGCCCACCAGCGTCCCATGCATGCAACACCCGGCGCCCTGTGCAACCCACAGCGCCCGGGCCCTCGCCCGCTCGCCCTAGCTCATGCAAGGCCTCACGGGTTCGATCCCGCGCGCCCAGGACCTCGCTAGGTCATCTTACGTGCATAGTAGCTCGCCCACGCGAGCCTGTTGTGCACGCCGCTCGCCCATGCGGACTGATTCTCCTACAAGCATGGCGACTGAAAAATTCTTGCTCGGATTAAAGAGTTCTGTTTGCTGGGGTCACTTACACTGCTTACCTCCAAGCCTAGAATAACTAAATAGTCCCTACGTCGACCCATTGGTCAACTTGGGCCTGGGGGGACTACTGTTATGGCTATAATAATATTGGGCCTAATTGTCTCTAACACAGTAAGCCCATTACTGTGGTCCATTATCTGGACCCATTATCTGGGCCCATTATCTGGGTCCCACAATGACCCAGCCCAGCTCAATTATTTATGATACGGTAAGCCCATTACCGTATCCCACTATCCGGGCCCATTACAGTAAGCTCATTACCGTATCCCATTACATGGGCCCATTACAGTAAGCCCATTACTGTAGCCCATCTTCTGGGCCTATTATCTGGGTTCCACAATAGCCCATCCCGACTCCTATATATATACCCTCCGGAACGTTGCTCAAGGGGAACTTTTTACATGTTGAAAAATGCACATTTTCTCTGAACTATTTCTCTCTCTAGAATTCCTCTACTTTTGAGAGCTTCTCTCTCTAGGAATTTCTCCCAGAGAATTTCGGAGTGCCGGATACTGACTTGAGCGTCGGAGGGTCACCGCCGGCACTAGCGCCGGCACCCCTGACCGTTTTTCTGTGCTCGCAGGACCGGACCCGACACACGACCCGAGCTCCGACCCGCTCCCCCGGCCGTCCGGAAATCGTGCATCAACACTGGTTGTTGAGAAAACATCACATCGATGAAGCAATATCAACAAGAAGTTCATATGCAGGTAGCTGGCTTCTTGCGGTGTCCAGTTTTAGTCATTGTACTTTTTTTTTTTTTTAAATGAAGTTGATTTCTCATATATATTTGTCCATAATCAGTGTTAAAATCATGGCAAGAGTCAGATATAAACAAACAAAAGGTGGTCATCTAGATAAGGAATTTAGCAATCCAACCAAAAACAATAGGTTGAGCTGCTCAGTCTCAGATGCTGAACTGTGTCTCAGCTCTGACCCAATATCGTTAAATTTCCTAACTGAAAACAAGTTGCTTGAATTATCTTTGTGGTAAAACTATTAAACAAAATCCACTGTGGATAGCTCACTCCATGTGATACATAGTAGCAGATGAGATTCTTACTGTTAAAATTGATAAAGACCTAATAATTAAAGGAACTCAAGAACTGCAGATCATCAAGCATCAGCAGCACAATTCTCATTATGATAGCTTCAAAAAGCATAATTTTAGCCTCTCAACATATTTGTACCAATCACATTTCTTGATCGGCCTGATTAAGTTAACCTCAAATGTTCGTGTATTTAAAAAAAAAAAAAAAGTTGTTATTTCTTCCCTCAGTACCAAATCATATCATAAACCGACAAAAATCTACTCAAGAAATAAAGAATTATTAGTAGTGTGAAGACGGTTAGCACAAATATTTTCACATTTTATTCTTTATAAATTATTCGTTAAGTATAATTATATACTTATTAATATTTCATTATTTATATATGTTTATATAAAAGATATTAGTAAAAAAATGAACTAATATATCATTGATTGTTGAATATATAACTGCTCAACAGTGCTTTAATAAATAGCATAGTTTGGATTTTATTTAACATTAATACAATTTTCAATTTAACCATTAGTTGGATATCCTTATTCAAAGTTAAGTGCGTGTAACTTCAAATTTAATCATAAAGGATGACTATGAATATATTAGGAAAGGTCAAAAGGGCAAGGCAAGTTCACGACTTTATAATTAAAAAAGACAAGGAAATCATCGATCTCTATTTAAACAAGTTTTTAATCATCAATTTAAAAGCTTCATACAACAAAAAATGATTAAAATTGACTTACATTTTTAATCTCAACTATTCAATAAAAATAGAAAATTAAAAAATGACCCAAATTAAAGATTTTAGTTGAAAATTGACTTATTTCTAAAAATTTAAATGTTATGACCCTTCAGTCATAGAAATTACTTTACTACGATTTTTTAAAAGTAATATCAGACAATAGATTAAAAATAGACACTATACAACACTTCGACAGGCATTAGACAACACTCAACAAAATCATGTCTAACACTCTTTGTCTTCAACTTTCATTATTTTCAATTGAAACCAGTCATTTTTCATGTCTTTTCATTCATTTTTTAAGCAATTTTACACACTAAAAACACTTTTAACAATTAAAAAAAAGGTATAAACCAAGATTTAAACATGTCAAACCCTAAAAATTAAATTAAAAATCATAAACAAACTAAATGATTTTTTTTTTTTATAGTTGCTAAAGATATCAAGATATCATAGTAATTTCTAGAGTAAAACGGTAGCAGCATCTAAATTTTTAAAGAAATGCCCATTTTTTAACTAGACTCCCTAATTTTGATTTATTTTCACAATTCTTTCAATAAAAAAGAAAGGTTATTTTGATTTTGAGCAACCCACTGCGGTGAAATCGTTAGACACACTGCCCTCAGGATAGGATTATTTATTTATTTATTTTTTTATATTTCATATGGAGGGGGGCCGTCCTAAGGGTAGATTTGAAAAATTCTGTGAAGTCAATTATTGAGAGGTCCATATCCTTAACAGAATTATAGAATCTTTAATTTGCGGAGATAGCTAGCAGCTGCCAGGTTTTTGTTTAAGATTAAACCTGATAATGCTGGAAACCATGTGTTATCATCAAACATAAATGCAGCAAATAGGTGGGGGAAGCTGCAAGGTCCAGGAAATTTTTTAAAAACAGTGAGGCCAAAAAGGAGAAGGGCAACGCCTGGATTGAAAGAAATTAAGAATACGAGTTTCATTCATTTATGGTTGGAGAAACCACCCTAGAATTGCTGAGATTTATTAAAGTTAGAGAAGCTGGTGGAATTTATGACGGAGATAGGTTGCAATCCCGGTGCTGAGAACGACTTTCGTGATGTGGAAGATG
The DNA here is from genome assembly GCA_013180625.2 of Boswellia sacra. Classification (NCBI taxonomy): domain Eukaryota; kingdom Viridiplantae; phylum Streptophyta; class Magnoliopsida; order Sapindales; family Burseraceae; genus Boswellia; species Boswellia sacra. Next base: position 14,684 of record SNVD02006317.1, read on the forward strand.
GCAGAAAGCAGGAACTTCAGATCAGGCACACATGAGAAGCTAGCTCTTTGCACTAGTGGCTGATCTGCTCATGCCCTGGCGCCCCGTCAGGATTTTGAGAACCTCAGAAATTGTGGGGATTGCCATTATTTTATGAAATTTGCTTCAAGCACTACGCGGAGGGAAATTATGTTAGGGATATATATAAACCAGTTACTTATTTTCCAGTCACATAAATTGAGCTCATGTAAATGGTCTATCTTACTTTTATAATCTACCCTGTTCTATGCGTTGTTAGTACAATGGAGGGAGTATGAGTGAACATATCAATAAAAAATATTATTTGCTCAAAAATATATAAAAGAAAGCTAAATCTTCGGTGGATCCGATCCGCTGCATCGTGCTGAACCGAGCTGGCTGCTGCTCATTGGGCCAGCTCGACACGCTGTACGGTGCAGCGGATGCACCAAGTTCCTCTCATAGAAGAATCATTCAAAAAATAAATAAACTCCAAAACTTATTATCTTTTCAACAAACACCTTGTAGAGCATAAAACTGAGATATTATGTTAGTGTCCACACAGAGAGTAGCAAGGAGTGAAAAAATGGCAGCGATAACACTAACTCGTCTGCAACTTCTTCACTCTTCTTCTCCCGTCCTCATCAGACCCTCCATTCATCTATCAAAACTCCATCACCACCATTCGCTTTCCTCCTCCTATCATTATTATCCACGTGTCCTCCGCAATTTCACCACCACCACAACGACTCCTCTTTGCTCCCGCTCTGACCCAATTACAGCCCAGAGTTGTTCTTCTGCATCGAGTGGGTCGATTGTTGGGGATCTTCTGGACTACCTTAACGAGTCTTGGACGCCGTTCCATGCTACTGGTAACCGAAAGCTGCCTTTTTTTTCCTTTTTTTTATTTTGGTTGCAGTTGAAGTTTGTTTCTTGTATTTGGGAATGTTAGGATTTTGGGATTTTGATTGATTTTCTATCTGTTGTTTGCAGCTGAGGCAAAACGAAAACTAATTGCCGCTGGTTTTGATTTGTTGAATGAGAATGATGACTGGGAACTCAAGCCCGGTGGACGATACTTCTTCACAAGGAATATGTCTTGTTTGGTTGCTTTTGCTGTGGGAGAAAAGTGAGAGAAAATTTTCTATATCTTTAAACTATTACAAGCCTCCCTTTTCTTGTGAATTAGCTTTTAAAATTCAAACGTAGGTTAAGTTTTTTGGTATTTATGTTGTAGTTTTGGACATTGATGACAAAAGTGCTTTTTAGAATTTTTTTTTTTAAATGTCTTCAGCATGTACTTGATAAATATTTTTTTTAGAAAGTGTTTTCTGGAGCTAAAAAGCAAGTCCCGGTGATTTTTCTGGAGGGCTTTTGAAATGCTTTTATGTGCTATTGTATAAAGCACTTCTACTTAAAAGGGTTCTTGTAGAAAAGCATTCTTAAATGAACCTAAAATCTGCATAGGGTATAGAAAATTGCTTTTTGTATCTGAATAGTACCTAAAGTTTTCTGGTTAAATCATTGGCAGATGATTTTACTAAAAAATGCTTTATAATGCTTCTATAGAAATTGCTTCTACTCAAATATGTTTTATAATCCACCTTAAATCTGCTTTGACCATTGGGAAGTCCTTAAAAAGAGAATTTCTGCTTCTTTTTCAGGTACAGTGTTGGTAAGGGTTTTCATGTTATCGCTGCGCACACTGACAGCCCGTGTCTTAAACTCAAACCCAAGTCTGCATCATCTAAGTCGGGTTATTTGATGGTGAATGTGCAGACCTATGGAGGTGGTTTATGGCATACTTGGTTTGATAGAGACTTGAGTGTTGCAGGAAGGGCTGTAGTCAGAGGTAGTGATGGTTCCTTTCAGCACAAGCTTGTCAAAGTGAAAAGGCCTCTACTGCGAGTACCCACTTTGGCCATTCATCTTGACCGGTTCGTTGCTGCTTCCTTTAATGGTGATGATGATGATTACTTTTTTTAAGGAATTATATCATATGCAGTGCGTATTGTTCTGATTGATATTTTAATCTGTTTGCTGACCATAAATAACTCTTCAGTGTTGACCAATATTAACAAAAAATAGAAAACAAATGAAAGTTATTTATTTAAGTTAATTCTAATTATGTACTAGGCTCTTGTCTTTTGCAATCAAAATTATTTGTGGTCATTTGATGGATTGCAAGTGTATTCTTATGCTCACTTATATAATCTACTGCTACCTTTTTTGTTTTGGTTGTTTAGCACAGCACTGTGAACAAGGACGGATTTAAACCAAATCTAGAGACTCACCTCATTCCACTGCTTGCGACCAAGTCAGAGGAAGCATCTCTAGAGCCAAAAGAGAAAAGTAGTACGGCGTCTTCCAAAGCTGCTCATCATCCACTACTTTTGCAGGTATCTCTTTGACATCTCTACTGTCAGTTAGGAACTAAGGTATACTACAATAATATCAGCATAGGATGATAATTGGTAAATAACATGACAGTCATTTTAGTGTGAATGGAAATTGGATATACGCCAGCTGTGGTTCTTTCTTTGTGCGCGAATAATGAGAAGAAATCTCTGATGGTACTAATGAACTTGTAAGCTTCCATTTTGTAAAAATTCAAAACTTTTCATCTTAAATGCTATGAAATAAAAAATATAATCATTAAGTTTCTTGTAGCCGAATGAAAATGAATCCATTTGCTACATGCATACTCTCACTTGTCTTAATCATTACTATCCAATGTACTTCTGTTGGTATTTATTGGACCTACATGTTGGTTGTTTTTGATCTGTACCAAGCTGTGACAGGAATTGCTATACTGTTGTTAATGTGAAATTCTGTTGAATAGGTGCTAGTTTTTGAGAACTGGTAGTTGAAATTTATTTGTAATTAATTTGCAGATAATATCAGAAGAACTTAATTGTGAAATTGATGACATAGTGAGTATCGAGCTGAATATTTGTGATACCCAACCTAGCTGCCTTGGAGGTGCAAACAATGAATTTATTTTTTCTGGACGATTAGATAATCTTGCTTCAAGTTATTGTGCTTTGAGAGCCCTTATTGATTCATGTGGATTACCTGGCGACTTATCTAGTGAACATGCTATTCGGATGGTTGCCTTGTTTGACAATGAAGAGGTAAATATATAGCCAAAATTTGTGACCATACACAAGACGAGCATTGTGCCTTCCTTCTATTCTTAACAAGTGAACCGCAATTCTTTTTCTATTCCTTTATAGAAAGTTTTAACCTCTGCTGGACAGGTGGGTTCAGATTCATATCAAGGTGCTGGTGCACCAACCATGTTTCAGGCTATAAGACGCATTGTTAGTTCCTTAGCTCATGAGTATGTTGGTGAGAATGCTTTTGAACGTGCAATTCGCCAGTCATTTCTGGGTAAGCTTCTCCATTACATTTTGATAATTTGTTGGACCTTTCAGAATTTTCTATTCTCATTCTTGTTGGAATTTTTTAACACTTTGATCATCAATGTTGGATTGTTAATCTATGATGATTGTATTGCTTGATTTATGTAGTACGACTTGATACTTAAGATTTTCTTTGCTAATTTATGTTGGAATTTTCTTGACAAATCATATAATCTTTTCTGCATAATTATTAGCTCTACTCTTTTCCTTTCTGCCTTTCCAGTCTAAATTCTTTCGCATTTTACCGATTGTTGTTTAAATAGAACCTGAATATGGATATTAATTATTTCATGGAAATAAGTTGTGAAAACACATGGACATCAAAAGACCTGAATATGATACCTGTTGAATAAGACACTGTTCTTTAGGATATGATTTGGTTTGGGCATATATACAATAGACACAGTTTTCTCCTTTGGCAGCTAAACTTGTGTTCTGTTGCCTTAGATACAAGTACTATGCATTTTCGCATACCAACATAACTGTTAATCCTTATTCTGGCTTGCTCTCTACGTATGTAGTATCTGCAGATATGGCCCATGGAGTTCACCCAAATTTCAGTGAAAAACATGAAGAACACCATCGGCCAGAAATGCACAAGGGTCTTGTAATCAAGCACAATGCAAATCAGCGATATGCTACAAGTGGATTGACAGCTTTTCTTTTTAAGGAGATAGCAAAAATCCATGACCTTCCAACTCAGGTAACTGCCACCTAAGTGAGAGATAATTGAGAAACTAATAATATATCTCAGCGTCAAAATTCTACTTCTGTATAGGAATCTATGGTAAGAAATTTTTCCTAATTTTCATTTTAAAATTTGTAGTACACGGCATGTGTGAATCTTTCAAAAATTCTGCTTCTCAATAGGAATTTGTGGTAAGAAACGACATGGGATGTGGATCCACCATAGGGCCCATACTTGCTTCAGGGGTTGGCATTCGGACTGTTGATTGTGGCATTCCTCAGCTTTCAATGCACAGGTAGTGTTGGTTGGCGTGAAATAACCTCATTTATTGTATATATTCATGTGAGAAGCTGGAAAAATAGTTTTAGATTACGTTAAATATATTTAGAAATTTTTTCCAAAAAAAAAAATGTAGGACTAGTATTATTGACTTGATTGTATGTGTATAGTAGTTAAGGATGTGCTATTTCATAATATTAGTAAAAGTTGAACCTACAGCTTTTCTAATTGTCTTCATTTTTTAATCTATTCATGGCCTAAAGAGTTAGGATGTATAGGATTTTGTATCCTGTGATTTACTACATATATTTAGATGGCGATTTAAGAAACAGAGGACCAAATAAACCATCTATCATAGCTGCAATTTATGTTCCTTCCGGCATGTCTTCTTCTAGGAGTCTAGCGATTTGTCATTATGTGTACTGTTGGAGACAAAATCACATCATTCCCTTGCCTTGTGGAATTAGTTCTCTCTCTTTTTCATTGAAGATTTCTAATAAAATGTATCAAACTGCACTTTTGGAGATTTTGCTGATTCCAGCTCACGGAGCCTGGATGCTTTGTTGTGTCCTTAATGCTGAGAAGCCTTTGCAGTTAATTTGACGTTGCTACTGACGGCTTGATTCTGATTCAATTTTTTTTTTCTCATTTCTTGATTTGTAGTGTCAGAGAGATATGTGGGAAGGAAGATGTGGATATTGCTTATAAACATTTCAGGGCTTTTTACCAAACTTTCTCCACCATAGACAGGAAACTGATCGTTGATTATTAGTGAATTTCCCAACTGCAAGTTTGTGGGATTAATAATATTTGTTGTGTGAGAGACAGGGCAAGGGAGAGATTAATTTATTTCTTCGTCATACATCTCTATAGTTCAGAACTACATAATTGATTTCAAACATAAAGCTTTTTATTCTTTTTTTTCGTTTTTTTTTTTTTTGGAGGGGGTGGGTGGGGGACGGGAGTGTGGGGGTGGGTTGGGAACCATACAAGATTAATATTAGGTATAATAGTTACTGTAGGTGACAACAAATGCTGTCAATACTTACAATATCGGCACAAGAAAGATTAGGAGGGAATGCTAGCCAGTGGATACTATCTATATGATCAAGGTTTATTGGCATTTATGGAATTTGGGAAGGAAGTGGAGCTAAGATTCCGGTCAGAGTTATGGTTTGATTTTGAGTATCCGCTTGATAGTTTCTGCTTCAGCTCATCTAACAAAGCCTGGTTCTCCTTGTTGAGCTGTTGAGCTCTCCTCCTCAGTCTCTCGTTCTCTTGAATCATGTGACAGTTCTGCAAATATAGCTGAGTGTTTAGCTTCTCCATGCTACGCTGCTTGCCCTGGCCCTGGAATCGTATGCAAACAAAGATGAGAATTTCAGAGATAAAATAAATACATGCAGTTACTCTTGAGAAGCTTCAATAAATTAGCATTGAAGCATATAAAGGGTTAGAAATTACAATGAGGGTGAAGATCAGATCAGGATGGCAAGATAAATATGGGTGAATTTGTTGCTGCTGAAGAATGAAATCTGCCTTAACAAGATGAAACAAAAAATAAATGTTATGCACGCTTGGATAAATGCTCTTCCAGAACATAAAGAAAGCATCCAAAGATGGATTTATATGACATGTTAAATGTTATGCACGCGTGGATAGACATTATTTTGCAGCAAGCAGGTAAGAAGTTCGATGTTTTTCCAGTTTTGTGACTCGAATCCATGAACAAAAGGTGTTGAATACACAACAAGAGAATGATTGTTAAACTGGTGTAAAGATATGAGATCACAGACCTACGTACAACAAACTAGTATTAAACAAATACATGCAAACCCTTTAAAGGCAAAACAACTAAATAAGCAAAAATGAAAATAGAAACAGAAATGAAATCCCATTTCGATTCCCACAATTGCATTACCTTTGGAGTTCTCTCTAAACAAAACTCGGAACCTTATTGAAGAGGAGTTAGTTAAGGATGAACATCTTATAAAGGAAAGAGGGAGTTGTGGGCATTTGGAGAGTTTAAATTGGGAAACAGAAACAAGGGCTGGTATTCACTTAAATAAAAACAAGCAATACCATCTGCAAAGCCATCTTGTCTGCCTTTTTCCAGATGAAGAACACTTGATTGTGCAACGCTTTAACCGTCTGAAAATAGAGAAGGGGAGAAGGGTCATGATTAGAATTTCGCAAAAGAAGAGTAGCTTTATCAAGTTGTTAGAGCATTGCACGTAAAAAGTGGGTTTACGAAGTAGGGAAAGCAAGTTACCAAAAAGAAGACCTAGCCCGGGGGACACGGCCATTGTTATTTGTTAACACACTACATATGGACATGGACATGGACATGGAGGAAGACAGTGGTGATGCTGATGCATGCATGAACTGAAAAAGTCATTGCAGAGGGTTATTTCTGAAATTTCAAAACTCACATGCATTAATGATTGCTTTAGATTTTGTTTGAAAACACTTTATTATTATTTCAACAAGTAGAATTGCTTTTGTAAACGTTAAAACGTTTATCAGATGTTTCTCTAATGAGTGATTCCAGTGTTTTCTTTTTCTTATTAACCGAAAACGTTTTTAAGAAATAATTTATTTTCCTAACTTCAGAAACACCTTTATTTATTTCAACTGAACATTGTTCGTACCAAAAAAAGAAAAAAAGATTTCAACGACGTAAAATCGTATCTAACTAGGATAATATACTTCCGATTTCAATCAAAATCACCACCAGCTAAGTCAGATTCTCTCTTGATTTTGAGTTCTTACCAAAACAAAAACCAGACTAATTTATTAAAGAGAGAGAGCGTCACAATTTCGCAAAATCTGTTTAATAACATAATCACTTATGTCTCATGTATTATACTACAAAAGATCTTTCAAACTTTCGAGAAAATTATTTATTTGTTTATTTGATTATTATTAATTCAGTATGTTAATTGGTTTTGAATGCCCACCTGCTAAGAGAATTATTAAACACGATTAAAGTATATTTCAAATTTCGAAGAAAAAGGTAAGAGTATATAAATTATCATATTAATGCATTGTAATTACTAATTATTGCAATATACTCTGGCCTTGCTTTCCCTGATCTTATATCTAAATGAATGGAATATCTAGAGGACGTACACAGTTTCCAGATATGGCCAATTTGAAAGCAAGTTGCTCATATGATTATAAAAAATGATCAAAAGGTCCAATTACAGACTAAATCAAATATTTATATGATACATGATGTGGTTTTATTACATCTCTGTAGTGTTCTAGCGAAGCGTAATGAGCTAAGCATCCGATCGTCTAGAGATGGCAGCAAGCCAAAACCCCCTACCAGCAAATTCCAATTGCCAGCTCCCACAGAATCCTTCAAACACATTCCTTTCAGCTCCTCATGCTGTGCAAAGGTGAACAGACGATATTTGGTTGGATTATAAAAAAATTGGATAGAAAAAGAGGGGTAATTGAAAAAGGTACATGAGTCGGTTGGCTATACCTTCGCTTCAAATCAATGCACATGTTACCAGCTACCACATTTCTGATCCTAGCTCTTTCATCATCATCAGAGGCTAAATTGAGCTCTCATCTCATCCAAATAATGGATCTTCCAAGCCATTGAGCTTCCTCATCCTTCATCAAGGATGCAAGCTCCAAGTGAAACCGAGAAGGTTGGAATGAATCAATGCTGGTGTCCATTAGAAGAAATCCCATTCCGGTCCCTCTCGGCTCTCTATGCCTGCACTCCTGCCAATTCAGACGTCCATATCCCAAAGCTCGAGTTCCAGCTGGCAGGGTGCAGGCATGGCCCAAGCCCCTCACCGGGGCCGGGCTAATCCAAAAGTTGCATCGGGTTGTTGTTGAGACTGCACAAGATCAAGAGGAAAAATGACAATAAGACACGATTTCAAGATCTAAAATGAGAACTAGAAAGATCGACCAATTGAGTTTCAAAGGAGAACACATTAAACTGCCGGTTACATACACAATGCACTTTCCCAAGCCAATGGCCAGAGTTTGTTTAAAAGTTTACTTCAATGGAAGAGCTATAACATATTTTTAACGAGAATCCAATGGAAATCGAAGCTAAAGCTAGCGACTGGAGATCTACTTCATACTTGACCTATTTATGGCAGTGGATTTAGCATCAACTCACATTGACAACCAAATTTACTATGACAATGCAGGCCAGAATTCTTGCAAAACGATAGCACATTTGAACTTGCAGACAGATTGTTTTAAGTGGTGATTGTAAGAAAAATCACCCTAGAGCTTCCCAACATATGATAGTTCCAATGAAAACAACGATAAGTAACAACACACAGTATGAAACCTTGGCAAAGCAGAATCAGAATTGTAATATAGTACAGTTGAAGGACAAATAAGATTGACTTGTATTTGCATGTTTGTTTCTGTGGCATCTTACACTTTCATATGAACCAAACACTTGACTAATATTTTACTTGTATGTGCTCATGGACTCTTCAGACAGAAAAGAAAAGTTGGGAAGTTTGGAAAAAGCTTGTCACAATAAGGCAATCAGACCCACTTTTTTGCAATCTGATTTATCTTGCTTCCTGCTTGAATCCTATCCTTATTTGGCGTACCAATAAATGTAGCTAAGAACTTGGAGAAATTTACAAGAGACTTCTACTGGGAAGAAGGTAGAAGAAAAAGAGACCAACCATGTTAGATGGAAAGTGTTTATTTGAGGTACTTGAAAAGGGGACATAAAGCAAGTAGCCTAGAAAAAAAGAATACCCTAGGAAATTGTCTTTGGTTGCCATAATCTGACAATTACAGCGGAAGTAAAGTTTTCTCTATTATGGAAAAATTTTAAATTTTAGGCTTCTCCTCGTGCTTCCTGTCATTGGAAATTAGAGAATTACCTTTTCCTTTTCTTTTCTTTTCTCTCTTTGTAGGAAATAAACAACATGTTTATTTTTATAGGAGCAAAAAAATGTATATTTAATATTAGAAAAAAAAAACCACCTTTTTATTGGCAAAACAGGGAAACAACTTAACTTTATGTATAAAACAGTTTAGTAACTAAAAGAGAGAGTGCAAAGATGCTCCTTTTAAGGTAACATATATGAAATGAAAAGACCATCCACCGCACAATTAAATCCAATTGGTCCAATTTACAAGATAAAGATGCCACTGGAATTGTCATACCTGTGTAAAAGGTTGGTGAACATGCTCGTGAGGATGAATGAAAGGCATTCCAGGACGCTGACAAGGATACTGTGAGGAATGCATATACAAGGCAGATGCAGAGTGTGCACCAACATGATTTGGACTAAATGGTGTCATCATTGTTTCTGGATGACCATATCTAAGACCTGCAGGATTTGATGGTGCAGCCCACGGCCCAGGAAGATGTTGTGGGAGTGGATGAGGCTGGTGCTCAGTAGAAATCTGAGGTCTATGACTAGATCCAAGTTGTGGAAATTCAGTGTTATAGTTTAAGGCAGGGGCGTACATAGGCTGTATGGAATATGGTCCATTATTGAACCCAAAGCCCGGATCAAACCTTTGCATATACCTGAAAGATTATAAGAGCAAATAATATATAACACGATATGAATAAGAAGATTAAATTTATAAC
>SNVD02006320.1:0-24679 GCA_013180625.2 Boswellia sacra
CATCCTCTATTTCAAGGACATAGAAGTTTGCTGGGAAACCAATTGATTCACCTGCACAAGCACATCTTCCACAACTCTTTTGGGATATGCATTAAAATGATCAGCAAGTTGAATGGTAATACTAGTATTCGCAAAAGGTCCAAGATTTAAAGAAGCATAAATAGAATATGGCATGACATTAATAGAGGCTCCTAAATCTAATATAGCTCTTTCAAACTTGGTATTACCAATGGTGCATGGAATGATGAACGTACCTGGATCTTTGCATTTTGGAGGAATTTTTCTTGGCAATACAGCTGAAACATCTTCCCACCACACTTACTTTCTCATTTCTTTTTAACTTTCTTTTGCCTGGTGCATAACTCTCTTGAGACATTTTTTGTAATAATGAGGTACTTGCTCGTAGCATCTCAAGTGGTATATTTACCTCGATTTTGTGGGAAGTTTCCAGGATTTTTTGTTCTTGTTCCTCCTTCGATTTTGCAAATCTACTAGGAAAAAGTGGAGGAGAAACATATGAAGGAATGAGAGTTATAAGATTTACCTGAGAAGTCAGTGTTTTGTTCATGGTGGAAGTGGTGTCATCTCCTTCATCAGTTTGTGATTTCTTTGGTAGTACATCTAATTGTTCTCCACCTCGCGAAGTTATCGCACTAACATTCTCTCCTGGATTGATCACCGTTTTGAGAAGATAATTTTTCTGAGTCTTGGCCCTCGAATTTGCTCATGCTAGTAGCCAAATGTCCCATTTGATTTGCGAGGTTTTAGATACTTGCCCCAGTTTCCTTCCTCTTCCTGTAATTGTCAGTGTGTTTTGGCAATGCTTAAACACGAGCTTTGGAGAGACATACCTGAGTTTTGCGAAGCTGGTTGCGGTTCTGGATGTGGCATTGGTGGTGGTTGCATTTGAAATGGTTGCTGCACTCTAGGTTGATTGAAAACTTGTGGCCGATTTGGTATCACATTTGGAGTGATTGGTTGATGATTCCAGTAACTGAAATTATGTTGATCTTCCCATCCAGCATTGTAAGTGCTAGAGAACGGATCATACCATTGGCTCGTTTGTCCTGGAAATCCACCCATGGCATTGGCTTGTTCCATATATTCTTCTTATAAAGTTGGATACATGTCGATTGGATGCTCCATCGTAGAATATATCCCACATTCATAAGATTTCTGCATATCTCCTACAGCCATGTTTTCCACAAGAGAAGTTAGCTCAGAAAGTTGTTGTTCAGTGTTCTGAGTGCTTACCTCATTTACACTCCAATGTAATTATGGCTCAAATCGGCTACTGAATTGTTGGAATTTTACTTCCATGTTGCCTAAACACAAACAATCAAAAAAGAAAAAAAAAATAGGAATTAACAATAAAAACAAAACAACAAATCGATTAAAAAATCAATCCCCGGCAACGGCGCCAAAAACTTGATGCGTTCAAAACTAGCAAGTATACTAGTCGCACAAGTAATACAATGATGAGTAAGATACTTTCCCACAGGATATGATTCTAATTGAATTTGTTTTATTCGAAAGTAAAATATAATAACTGGGGGTTTTGTTGGTTGATTAACTAAATTAATGGCAACGGCAAAAGAAGAATGAAATCCAAGGACAAATTTAAACGGATTGAAAATCGATGAGGTAACCTGGTTAAGGTTCATTCTCTCCACAAGATATGGATTTGCGAATTTATCGTAGAATTGTCATCCAATTACACCATTGAAATTATCAACCGTAGATAACAACAAGCTCTGTTATCCCAATCTTTCCTTACTTTGTTGTTAAACAAAACAGGCTCTTTATTTAATCTCTATCCACTAAACAACCTAGAACAAGCTCTCTAAATTTAATTCAATGGATGCATTACGAAAAGAAAGACAGGTTGATCTAAGCAATAAACACCCAAGCTCGGATTATTTAACTTAGGTTGTATTCTCCAATTGCAATCTCTGATCACAATTTTGCTACTAATGATTAGAAATTCAAGACAATTACGGATCAAGATTTCTAGTCTAGCAATAGACAATATCCAGATTATATTCAGTTGGCTACCCAAATACAATCCAGCAAGCAATCATAAGTATTAGACATGGGAAAATACAAGCAACTTCAATTAGAGAATTGGATAACAATTCCTTGCACAATCAATTCACAAAAACCATATCAAGGTCTTTGAAATCACCCTCAACCAATTCAGATTTAGTTACACATATTCAGATAGAATACAAATACAATACAATGTGGAGACATTCCAGAAAATGAAAGGGAAAGGGAAAACTTAGCAAATTTGATGAAATCTATTATGATTTGTAGTTCTTCCTCTTTCCAAGCCTTCAATCTCCTTCAAGAACTCCAAGTGATGAGAGAAATCCAAAGATGCAGCCTCCTCCACGTTCTCCCCTCTTCAAGTTATGAAAATAAAACCCTAAAATGTGTTTAAATACTCTGCTACAGTAACTTGCTACAGTGCCCGTATTATACATGCTACAGTGCTTGTGGAATTATATTTCTATACATCTCACACTGTTTTGATTACAACTTTTGTTACACTGAATGGATTTATAAACCGTAAATTTCTCCAGAAAATATACTTCGAGAGCTTTCCAACGGTATATAACATGTCATCGGGTTCATTGTATATCAATACAATTAAATCCGAGAAGATCACTGACTAGCCGAGGTGAAAATGAAGGGTTTTACTCCATTTTTGTGCAAGTTGCTCCAAAACTCCTACAACATCAAAACCACACAAAAACATAAAAATACCAAGGAATATAGCAAAGAAACATGGACGAATTGATGATAATAGTAATACTAAATAGGACAACTGATGCGTTCGAAACTGCAAGTATACTAGTCGCACAAGTAATACAGTGATGAATGAGATATCGTTCCCACGAGGATTGATTCTAATTAAATTTGTTATTTTTCAGCAACACTAAACTAAATATGGGGGGGTTTTGTTGAATGATTAAAATAACCATGGAAATAAGAATGCAAATTAGAAATAAACAAACATAATTAATTTGAATAAAAGATCAATGAGAGAATTCTGGTTAAGGGATCCTTTCTACATCCACCACAAGTATGGATTTGCGAACTTAATCGTCAGATTGTCATCCAATTCATGTATTGAAGTTGTCAACAACCGTAGATAACAACAAGCTCTGTTATCCCAACTTTCCTTACTTTGTTGTTAAACAAAACAGGCTCTTTATTTAATCTCTATCCATTAAACAACCTAGAACAAGCTCTCTAAATTTAATTCAATTGATGCATTACGATAAGAAAGATAGGTTGATCTAAGCAATAAACACACAAGCTCGGATTATTTAACTTAGGTTGTATTCTCCAATTCTAATCTCTGATCACAATTTTGCTACTAATGATTAGAATTTCAAGACAATTACGGATCAAGATTTCTAGTTCTAGCCATAGAACAATATCCAGATTATATTCAGGTTGCCACCTCACATACAAATCACAGCAAGCAATCATAAGCATTAGATATGGGAAAATACAAGCAACTTCCATTAGAGAATTGGATAACAATTTCTTACACAATCAACTCACAAAATCCATATCAAGGGCTTTGAAATCACCCTCAACCAATTCAATTTAGTTACACATATTCAATCAGAATAACAAATACAATACAATATGGAGACATTCCATAAATGAAAGGGAAGGGAAAAACTTAGCAAAGTTTGATGAAATCTCTTAGGGATTTGTTAGTTTTTCCCTCTTTCCAGAGCCTTCAAATCTCCTTCAAGAACTCCAAGAGAGAGAGAAATCCAAGATGTCAGCCTCCCTCAACACGTTCTCCCCTCCTCAAGTTATGAAATAAAACCCTAAAATGTGTTTAAATACTCTGCTACAGTAACTGCTACAGTGTCCCGTATTATACATGCTACAGTGATGTGTGGAATTACATTTCTACACTTCTCACACTGTTTTGATTACAACTTTCGGTACACTGAATGGATCATAAACCGTAAATTTCTCCAAAAAGTAGACTTCGAGAGCTTTTCAACGGTATATGATATGTCATCGGGTTCATTGTATATCAATACAATTAATTCCGAGAAGATGGTTGACTAGCAGAGGTGAAAATGAAGGGTTTTACTCCATTTTTGTGCAAGTTGCTCCAAACTCCTACAAACATCAAAACCACTACACACATGGCACAAACTAAAGATACCAAGGAATTATAGCAAATAAACATGGACGAATTTGATATGAAAATGATATATATAGACACTTAATCAAATTCCCTCCACCCTTAGCTTTTCTATAGTCCTCGAGCAACTAACTACAATATTGAAATAAAACTAAACCGAAACAAGACCGAACAGAATCACAAAAAATTAAAACACACAAATACTTCATCTTGCAAATAGGCCTCAAATATTGTACTTAATTATAACCCAAGGAAAACTTCAAAATAATGCACTTGATCAAGAATTTTATCTCAAAGATTATTTTCGCTTCACTTCAATTCCTCAAGTGTGTGTGTGTAGAGCCATTCTCACCTAATCACTTGTAACCCGGATGAGTTTATGCATAAAAATGAATCATATCTAATATTAAAGAAGTGTGTATCAATGAACTCCATAGGCCTGCTTTTCAAGTCACTCTCCACTAATGTAGACATGCACAACACCAAGGATCAAGTAGGACTTTATTAAGCTTGTATCGTTTGGCTTGGGTGAAGGTATGATAAAGGATAATAATTTGGCTCAAATCACCCACAAACACATAAATCATTCAATACTATGTAGAACTCAACCCGACAACACAACTTCATTTCAATTCACCAGGTTACTCCCCCAAACTTATTTAGAACACTCAATCATTTTTTTTTTTTTTGCAGAAAACAAAAGAAAACTACACCCCCACACTTTGTTGTTTCATTCTTTTTAAGAACACTTAAGGGTATAGATCTCTTATTCTTCTTCTTTTTTTCTCTTTTTTTTTCTTCTTTTGTTTTTTTTTTTTTTACACTTCCCCTCCCCCACACTTAAACAACACATTGTCCTCAATGTGTAAGTACGTGGACGATAAGTACAGATTCTTTTTTTTCTGTTTTTCTTTTTTTTATATACCTAATAGAACTGCACTTTGCATTGCTCATAACACATCCCAACCTCCTCTAACTTCCCAAAACCAGAACATAGCTCCGAATTTAATTGTGAATGATCTACATGCTCATAGGTAAGGGATAAACTGTTTGGAATAAATTCATTTGAGGTTAGGAAATCTTTTAGTGAGTTACAAAGAAAAAGGCTTACAGAGGCTCAAAGGGGTAACTAGGGATCAATTTCAGTCAAGGTTGGCTATTAAGGCTCAAAACGGTCCAAAGATGGCCTAAATCATTTCCCCAATGTTGCACAGTCTAGGATTTCGCCTCGAGTGACCATCAAACAAGTTCTCGAATTCATTGAAATCTGAAGAAACATTTAAATTACATAAACTTTCTCTAAGTGAACAAATAACTCAGTGATAATAGCTCAGTGCTCAATGTTGCGCAAGGAATCAAAAGCAAAGCGAAAACCAATAAGCATTTCAAGCACACAGATCCATGCATCATTTATCATTTTTCAAGAGTTATTCTTAATTCAATCATTATCTTATCATCGACACACAAAATGCAGAAAAGAGGTACGTGGCATTGTTACACCTGAGTCAAGATTGTATATTTCAACAATCCTTAGGACCAGTAGCCCGCAGACTTAAGGTTTCCAGCCTATATACCTTTATTATGAAAGAACAAAACAAGAAACATGACACTTCAAACAACATGAAATGAACAAACTACAGATTTATTGAGAGAGAATGCGTTTCAAGAGTTAAGAAAACCCCATATTCTGCCATTCTCAGGTTTTTCCACAATGTTTTTTTTTTTCGAATCGGAACTGATAAAGACAAATACACACAACAACTCGAAATTACATAAAACTAAACTTACTCAGAAAATAATAAAGTTCAACAAATCAGCAAACACAAACAAGTCAGTTAGAATGGGTCTAAAAAGTTTAGAAGTTAGCCTCCTTATTCAGCCATTATAGATTAAAGAGATCTATAATGCGTTTCAAGAGGACTTAAACTTTTTAAGCCACCACTCTAAAAACCAAGATTATAAAATATTACCTGGGAGGAAAGAAACAACTTGAAAAATCTCAAAATAAATAACATGAAAAACTTCAAATAAACACAATAAAAAGAAAACAAACAAAAACGAAGCAAACCAGCAAATAGAGATTACATATGGAGTGTTAAATCCAGTTTACGCCTCTTATTGCCTTCTCCAAACCAATCAATCCGAGCTGTTGTTGGATCAAGCAAATAGACGAATTCTTGTAGTTTGTCAATTAACTCCCCTACCGTTGAAGCTGTAACAAGGATTTGCCTCGCTGATGGTGAGATAAAATTTTTTTCTACAGCTTGATCAAGAAAAGACAACAAACCATCAAAAAAATTATTGACATTTAACAAACCAATGGGTTGTTTATGGATGTTTAGCTGTGCCCAAGAGGTGATTTGAAATATCTCCTCTAATGTACCATAACCACCCGGCAAAGCTATAAATGCATCGGACTTAACAACCATATGTGCAATACGCTCATGCATACTAGAGACCTGTAACTCTTCCCCTATTGTGTTGCCTACGATATCTCGTACAGCTAATGGTTTAGGGATAATGCCGAGAACTTTGCTCCCTCCTAGGGATGCAGCTGTTGACACACACCCCATTAACCAAAGACTACCCCCTCCATAAATCAAATTAATACCCCTCGCAGCTAATGTCCTACCAAGATCAAGAGCTGCTGTGGTAAACTCTCCATCTTTACCTAATTTCGATCCGCAAAATACGCATATATTGCGGAATCGCCGAATTGGTGTTTTCTCCATTTCTACAAGTGCTCTAATCTTGTGTAAGACCGTTAGATATTATGCTTTTCAATTGCAAGACAGGTTATGGAATGACATATGAAAATATGCAGAATGTATATATACACCCATAAAACTCTCAAATTTTGACACATGGGGACATACTTTCGGTGGGGGTTGCTCGATGCAGATTTATTGCCCAAAGATTTGAAAAAATGAGATATGCTTTCGGCGGGGTTTGACAAAACCTACACACTTGTCTCCCACGTGAAGCATGAAAAATGGAAATACTATTTCGGTGGGGTTTGACAAAACCGTCACACTTATCTTCCACGTGAAGCATGAAAAGTAGAGATATACTTTCGGCGAAGGTTGACAAAACCTCCACACTCGTCTCCACGTTTGTGTATGACATGGGGTAGTCATATGGTTTGTCAAAAAGAAAACTTGAAATTAAAACAAACAAAATCAACAAACAACAACAACACAAAAACAAAATTGATAATCAGATCAAACGAAACAAGAAAAAAAATTTGACAATAACACACACATTCAAATATACAAGTAGTTGTGATTGTGGCTCACATCTTCCTCTGGTTTTACGTCCAGTAACGGCTGAAACGCCTTCTATGAGTCGGGGATTTGCTTCCCATCAGTTTTCTTATAAACTGGCAAACAGGGTCGTTTTTAGTCAGATTCCCTAGACTATAACATTGCAATTCATCACGAAATTGTGTCCATAAATTAAGCAATTCACGCTGAAAAAGTCCACAAGAATGGGACTCGAGAGTTAACAAAACATTATCCAGCGACTCATTACTCAAACCATTCTTACTAAATGAAAGTTTATCTTCTCTATTCCTGGACGCAAAACCTAATGAACGACAAGTCTGGTTACAATTCCATCTAGCACATTTATAACATACTTGTAACCTTTTCGCTCTTCGCCTCTTGGCGTAGTAGCCTTTTCCTAGACCAGGCATGTATTTTGCGAGATTAATGTCCGGCTCACCGGACAATCTCACCTTGGCTTCGATAAGCCATCGGATATCAGCAGGCACATTTAGGAGCATCAACGCCCAAAGTCTAGTCATCCGTACTTTATAAATTTTAAACACAGCATTTGGAGGAAGTGAAGGGAAATATTTACGAAGGTTCGACAGAAAGATATCGGCATCCATTGAAGAGGAGAAAAGAAGATATATTACCGATAATGCGATCGGGTTTGTTTTTCTCCAAGATATGCACGTTTCAAACCTTTGGCGAATGACTTCAACTTCCGTTTGGATGTTTCCACAAGCTGCTGACAAATGAGCTCAAAGCACAGAGTAATCAAATTAAACAAAAGAAAGGAAAAGAAAAGAGCAAAAACGAAACTAAAGACACATAAAAGAGATAACAACACAATAGCAAACAAAAGTCAAAAACAAGTAAAAAATATAAAAAACAAATGAGACAGATGGCAAAGAGAGATAAAACCTGATCAATTTGATGGCCTACGAAAGGAATCTCCTCGAGACACAAAAATCGATCATTATTATGTCATTTTATTTTTCTTTTCTTCTTTTTTTTATTTTTCAAAAACAGTGGGTTGCCTCCCAATAAGAGGCTTGGTTGAACGTCCTCAGCCCGGGAACGTGGTTCCACATCGGGAGGGTCCAAACTCTGCTGTGCTTCACTAATGGGCTTGGATCCCTCTTCTAACAAGATACGGTCAATGCATATGGATGGGCCTTGGATTTCAACAATTGTCCACTCAATAGCTATTTGGTGATCTGTAAGTATTCGGACGAGTTTATCTTCTTGTATTCGTGCAAGGCCCATTTCCATTGTAACTCGCAAAGTATCATTCTCACCCAAGAATCCATAATTCAAATGATCTGAAAGTGACTTAAGCTCCAAGTATGGCTTTCATCACAAAAGAGGAAGAAGTTTCTCATTAGATAAAAGCAATTCAATGTACCGAACATAATACCTATTTGTGGTGATAGCTCTAGTACTCATCCAAGTTCTGGTCAAACCTCTCCATTCTTTGGACACTTGTATCAACCTTCTTGGTTCTTTGGAATTTTCTGTCCCTATGTGCTCACTAATAGCCATTTCCAATCCATCCTTGCGAGTTAACTCAAAATGTTGTTGTAGCAAAGAATCAATAACATCAACTGCAAAAACAGAATGCAAGTCACTAGGGTACCTCATTGCCTCAAAAATATTGAAACGTCACTTAGCCATCTAATGGTATGAGAAGTGCCATCATGAACATCAATCTTGATTCTAGCAGTTTTTGAGAATGGCCTCCCTAAAAGAATCGGTGTTGGATTAGGAGATGTCTCATCCTCTATTTTATGGACATAGAAGTCTGCTGAAAAAACCAATTGATTCACCTGCACAAGCACATCTTCCACAACTCTTTTGGGATATGCATTAAAATGATCAGCAAACTGAATGGTAATACCAGTTTTCGCAAAAGGTCCAAG
Source organism: Boswellia sacra (assembly GCA_013180625.2). Lineage (NCBI taxonomy): Eukaryota > Viridiplantae > Streptophyta > Magnoliopsida > Sapindales > Burseraceae > Boswellia > Boswellia sacra. The sequence continues at coordinate 9,372 of SNVD02006320.1, forward strand.
ATTTAAAGAAGCATAAATAGAATATGGCATGACATTAATAGATGCTCCTAAATCTAACATAGCTCTTTCAAACTTGGTATTACCAATGGTGCATGGAATGATGAACGTACCTGGATCTTTGCATTTTGGAGGAATTTTTCTTTGCACTACAGCTGAAACATTTTCCCCCACACTTACTTTCTCATTTCCCTTCAACTTTCTCTTGTTGGTGCATAACTCCTTGAGAAATTTTGTACAACGAGGTACTTGCTCAATAGCATCCAGAAGTGGTATATTTACCTCGATTTTGTGAGAAATTTCCAGGATTTCTTGTTCCTCCTTCTTTGATTTTGCAAATCTGCTAGGAAATGATGGAGGAGTAACATAAGAAGGAATTTGAGTTTTAAGGTCTACCTTAGAAGATGATGTTTTGTTCATAGTGGAAGTGGTGTCATCTCCTTCATCAGTTTGTGATTTCTTTGCCAGGTTTTGGATACTTGCCCCAGTTTCCATTTGCTCTCCATTTCGAATTTGCTCTCCACTTCGCAAAGTTATCGCACAAGCATTCTCTCTTGGATTGATCACCGTTTGAGAAGATAATTTTTCTGAGTCTTGGCCCTCGAATTTGCTCATGCTAGTAGCCAATTGTCCCATTTGATTTGCCAGGTTTTGGATACTTGCCCCAGTTTCCTGCTGGAATTGCATTGTGTTAGTGGCAAGTGCATTAACAATATCTTCGAGAGACATACCTGAGTTTTGCAAAGCTGGTTGCGGTGCTGGATGTGGCATTGGTGGTGGTTGCATTTGAAATGTTTGCTGCACTCTAGGTTGATTGAAACTTTGTGGCCGATTTGGTATCACATTTGGAGTGATTGGTTGATGATTCCAGTAACTGAAATTATGTTGATCTTCCCATCCAGCATTGTAAGTGCTAGAGAAAGGATCATACCATTGCCTCGTTTGTCCTGGAAATCCACCCATGGCATTGGCTTGTTCCATATATTCTTCTTGTAAAGTTGGATACATGTCGATTGGATGCTCCATCGTAGAATATATCCCACATTCATAAGATTTTGGCATATCTCCTACAGCCATGTTTTCCACAAGAGAGGTTAGCTCAGAAAGTTGTTGTTCAATGTTCGGAGTGCTTACCTCATTTACTCTCCATGGTACTTGTAGCTCAAATCCGCTACTGAATTGATAGAAGTTTACTGCCATGTTGTCTAAACACAAACAATCAGAAAAGAAAAACAAAGAAAAATATGAATCAACAATGAAAACAAAATAACAAATCGATTAGAAAATCAATCCCCGGCAACGGCGCCAAAAACTTGATGCGTTCGAAACTAGCAAGTATACTAGTCGCACAAGTAATAAAGTGATGATAAGATATCGTTCCCACGAGGATTGATTCTAATTGAATTTGTTATTCGAAAGCAACAATAAACTAAATGAGGGGGGTTTTGTTGATTGATTAACTAGATGAAATATTAATGCAAGTAAAGAATAACAAAACAGAAAGTTAATTGGAGTGAAACTCAATGAGAGAAACCTGGTTAAGGGATCCTTCTCTACCACAAGATATGGATTTGCGAATTAATTGTAGAATTGTCATCCAATTACACCATTGAAATTATCAACCGTAGATAACAACAAGCTCTGTTATCCCAATCTTTCCTTACTTTGTTGTTAAACAAAACAGGCTCTTTATTTAATCTCTATCCATTAAACAACCTAGAACAAGCTCTCTAAATTTAATTCAATGGATGCATTACGATAAGAAAGATAGGTTGATCTAAGCAATAAACACACAAGCTCGGATTATTTAACTTAGGTTATATTATCCAATTGTAATCTCTGATCACAATTTTGCTACTAATGATTAGAAATTCAAGACAATTACGGATCAAGATTTCTAGTCTAGCAATAAATCACAACCAGATTATATTCAGTTGGCCACTCAAATACAATCAGCAAGCAATCATAAGCATTAAATATGGGAGAATACAAGCAACTTCAATTAGAGAATTGGATAACAATTCCTTACACAATCAACTTACAAAAACCATATCAGGGGCTTTGAAATCACCCTCAACCAATTCAGATTCAGTTACACATGTTTAAGAACGTGGTAAATACAATACAACATGGAGACATTCCAGAAAATGAAAGGGAAGGGAAAAACTTAGCAAATTTGATGTAATTCTCTTTGGATTGTAGTTCTTCCTCTTTCCAAGCTTCCTTTCTCCTTCAAGAACTCCAAGAGATGAAAGAATTCCAGAGCTGCAGCCTCCACCACGTTCTCCCCTCTTCAAGTTATGAAAATAAAACCCTAAAATGTGTTTAAATACTCTGCTACAGTGACTTGCTACAGTGCCCCGTATTATACATGCTACAGTGACTTGTGGAATTATATTTCTATACATCTCACACTGTTTTGATTACAACTTTTGGTACACTGAATGGATTTATAAACCGTAAATTTCTCCAGAAAATAGACTTCGAGAGCTTTCCAACGGTATATAACATGTCGTCGGGTTCATTGTATATCAATACAATTAAATCCGAGAAGATCACTGACTAGCAGAGGTGAAAATGAAGGGTTTTACTCCATTTTTGTGCAAGTTGCTCCAAAACTCCTACAAACATCAAAACCACACAAAAACATAAAAATACCAAGGAATATAGCAAAGAAACATGGACGAATTGATATAAAAGTAATACATAAATAGACACCTATCAAAGCCACAATACATGAAATTAGTATATACTATAAAATTACAAACTTTGATCATTTAATAATTCAAAAATTATATACATTTTACTTACCTTAAAAGTGACAACATAAAAGGCAACCTCCACCTAAAATAAGGATAATAAAAATGCAGTTAACATCCTTAGAACATATTGTAAAAATTAATGATATAAGCTTCCAAATACAAACTTATAGAAATTTAGTCAATAACAAAGTATTACCTTCATGATATCAACTTGATGCAACTTTTAGGCCAAGCAATAGCACTTCCTACAGCCTAATCAATGTTTTGAGCTTAATCAGTTGATCTATACAGTTCAACAGCATTCTTAATAGCATGAGTTACCCAAACTTTCCAACAATCCCTTTCTAAAGGCTTGTGATGTACTAGAACTTTAGGATCTACACTTGAAATCTTTCCTTCAGCCACAATCTCATCTAGGTCATCTGAGTACCAATGCAGTAATAGGCATCTTGCATTTTCACTTGGTATAATTTGATGAATTGAAACACTTCCTTCTTGTGACTACAATTAATAGAATTAGTTTAATTATTACTTTAAATAATCATATACTTTAATTCATATAGCATTGTAAATACATCAAAATTTATGTTAGTTTCTTACCTGTGGGGTACATGCATGAGAGCTCATCATCTCATCAACACTCTGATTCTGTACAATTTCAAGGTATGAAATCCATTATATATAATGACATATGTTATAGATCATTTATAAGTAATGAAAAGTTTACTCACCTGGGTCATTTTCATTAATAATGCATTCACTTTATCCATCTGCTCTTCTAATGCTAAAACTCTTTGCTTATTAAGTTACAGTTCATTTTCAAGTACTTTAACTTTTCCACTGGATTGCAACTGTGCATCTACTTTAGAAGGATTGACCCCAAATCCTTTTCCACACACTCTACCACGTTGTTCACCTCCATATACAATCACAAGAGGGTCGCTTCATATACTAGACATGTCCACATCCTCACTTGACTTTTGAATATCTTCAATTTGTTTCTATGAACAAATAAGTAATATGTGAAAAAAAAAAAGATAGTGTCAATAATAACTCTCATGTAAGCCATGTGTTTCTAAGGCGATTTATTTTTTTATTATAGAAATTCCTACATTTTTGTCCAATTGATTCATTTGCAGGCTGCCCTTGCTTATTCAGATGTGTTTGAAGCCAAACATCAACTCTAGTAATTGATGTTTCACCTGAACTCTGTTTTTTCTTCAAATGAAGAAACATAATGATAAAAATAAGATAAGACATCTAAATTGAAGAATCATGTGAATATAATCAAAAATCAAGGATGTTGAATATTTACCGTCTCATATTCCTTGCGAGCATAACCTAGTCGACCCATTGTGTGTGCATCCTTTTGGTTTTTTCGTAAAATTTTCATCCTCTCGCTGATGACCTATTAATCAAGTATAAAACAAATGAATAAATTCTACCTTAGTATATATGCATTTGTGTGTGTGTGTGTGTGTGTGACTAGATCTGTTTAATTACTTGGAATTTTGGAAACAATCTCTCTTTGACAAATGTTTCCCAATCCTTATCTGATTCTATGTTGCCAGGCCTTAGGAGAGACAAAGCCCGTGCTCTATTTTGTTGTTGGTCGACTTTTCTTATCTTTGAAGTTATTTCCGATTTGAACTGTCTCCAACGATCACCTATTTTTTGAAGTGTCCAATGTTTATGGGATTCATCTACAACAAATCGTTGCTATACAAAAAGAACATTAGAAACATACATATAAATAACCAATAGTCACATAATCTTAGAGAAGCTTGAAAAATAAGTTAACAACAAATATAAATTAAATCTATACATACCTTGACCAATGTCCAAAGGTCATCTTTATCTTTTGATGCAACTAGAGTCCAATCTTTGATGACAACTGGTACATGCTTTTATGCCAAAACACCAAGATAAGATGTATACTTTTGAGAATTTGCTCCCACTGGTACACCCACATCACTGAACTTAATATTTAAACGTGAGACATGACTTTTTAACATGCCTAAAGTAGTTGGCCCTCTCTTCTTTTTCAATTCTTTATTATTTGACTCAGTCATTTGTTCATCACCATCTCTCTCAATTCTGATGCCTTCATTGATCCCGTATAGCAACTGCTGTTAGTCCTTCACGTTCTTTTTGCAACCTTTTTTTTGCTTTCCTTGAAGACTATAAAAAAATTTAGTGCTCAAGCTACGAAATTTCACATTTTTACATTTCCATACAAAAATACTATAGGTGAAATTCAAAATGAAAGCTTACCTCTGCACCACTCATCTTCTTCCACTAGTATGCACTCAACTTATAGATAGTGCTCAACCTCTACAAAACACAACATCACAACACTTTTAAGTCACATAACTGATTGAAATAATTTTACTATAATGTTAAGAAGAAATAAAAAAAAGGCATAAACATACAGTTGTAGTAATTATTGTAGAGAAAAAAACTAACACATTGAAAAAAGCATAACCCATCATGTACTCATCATTAAAATACAAGCGTACACTTATTACTAGGTGTATATGGGAAATCTATGTATCACACAATATGCCCTCAACATTGCTTCTTATACAAGGTTCATCCTCACTAGTATTTTGGGTTTTAAGACCACTTATGTTAATTGATGTGGACGGTGTACAATCGCTTTCTTTATAAAATTGAAGGTCATAGAAACCTCGTTGTGGTGCTCTCAAAACAACATGCCATTGTGATGCTTCATTTTCTTGAGAATAGAATACTTGTTTAGCTAGTGAGGACAAAATGAAGGGATCTCTTTCATATTGGTTTTGTCCCTCATGTAGCTTAACCAAAGTGAAACCATCATCAACTTTGACACCATTTCTAATATTCACCCAATCACACTTAAAAAGAGGGATGTGAAATCTATTGTAATCAAGTACTATGATATCTCTTAGAACCCTACAGTAAGAAACTTTCCCGATCACTTAAGAATTGTCTCTTGCACTAGCTCTACAAAGAGTTGTTGCTTCAACTAGAACTCTCACTATTTTGTCGAGCCTTCTCTGCATCTTTAGTCTGGAAGCGAATACCATTTATAACAAATCCAGAATATGACATTGAAATATCTCTTGGTCTTTTTGCAAGCCATACTAAAGTATCTGACAAGTTAGATTTCTTCCTGTCCAAGTTTATCTGTTGAAGAAAATGATTTCAACCAAGTAAATCGTATTAATATATTAGATTTAGACACTAAAGTATGAATCGGAAGCTTATTACCTTATTTGCAAACCATGCACTAAAAGTTTTTAAATGTTCAATTTGTAATAATGTTTCATTTCTTAAAAATTGCACATCTTCCTTTCTCAAAGCTTCCAAGTGTCCCCTACGAGGAAAGTGGAATTGAAGGATCAGTTTCTATATATTGATAATCTAGATAGTTTTAGGTAAGGCATCGGTAAGACTCCTTACTCTATATAAGGTTGAACCTCTGAACTATTTAACAAAACATAACGATGAGCAATCTCTAAAATCTCTTTACAGAGATGTATAACTTTTCCACCTGATACTGGACGCCCTTCAACTAAAAACTTATCTTCAAACTCTTCATTGCGTCTATATCGAGTGCCGATTCCAGAGGCATTTTTAAAATATTTACCACAAAATATCACATACTCTTTAGCAACATATCGCTCAGCTATACAACCTTCTGCTCAGGAACGATTTCTAACATATCCCTTTAATACTTTCATGTACCTAATATAATTAAACAAAGTTAATTGATAATTATTTAAAGGCATGGATGACTAATAAAACTATAAAGTAGATAAATACCTCTCATTTGGGTACATCCAACGATATTGTACAGGACCACATAAACGAGCTTCACGTCCTAGATGAACTGTTAAATGAATCATGATATCAAAGAATGAAGGTGGAAAGAATCTCTCCAACATACACAATGTCTCCGCCACATCTTCCTCCAATTCTTCTAATCTATTTCTATCTAATACCTTGTTGCATAATTCATTGAAGAATGTACACAAACGAAAAATTGCAGTTCGCTCAAAGCTACCAGAAGAATTTGTTGCATTAGCATGTGACAGTCATGAGACTTAAGACCAATTATCTTGCTTTCCTCCAATTTGACACAATTGGCAATACTAGAACCATAGTCATCCGGTAATGTCAAACTAGCAAGTCTTTTGCAAAAAATTTGCTTTTCTTCCTTTGAGAGAGTATGTGAAGCAGCTGGTAAGTAGAAGGCACTACCCCTACTTTGCAGGTGCAATTCATTTCTAATAGACATTGTTTCCAAATCTAGGCATGAATTTAATCCATCTTTGGATTTGCCTTTTATATTCAAAAGAGTACCAACTATGCTATCATATATGTTCTTCTCAATATGCATCACATCTAAGTTATGACTCATAATCAAATCCTGCAATGACAAGTTATTGAGTTAGGAAAAAATTATATTGTTAAGGCATTATAATAAAATAGTTATGTAAGGAAGAAAGAAACACACCTTCCAATAAGGCAGTTGGAATAAGATTGATCTCTTTTTCCACAACTGAGAAGAAGTTAAGTCTCTCTTCCTTTTTATCCCACCTTTGCCCCAATTATCCACAAGGTTCTCAACCTCTTTATAAATTTCTTCACTAGTAAATATCTTAGGTCTTCCACATTCATCAATTTTCCCATCAAACCATGTTCTTTTATATCGATATGGGTGATTAGGAGCAAACAATCGCCTATGACCCATGTAAGAGAATTTCCTACTATGTGGTAGCCATTCTGAACATGTGTTTTAGCGACATATTGGACAAGCACATTTTTCCTTGGTGGACCATCCAGACATGTTGGCATATGCAGGAAAATTATTAATTGTCCACATCAAAATTGCTTTCAAAGTGAATGGAGATTCACTATAAGCATCATACATTTCGACACCATTTATCCACAACTCTTTTAAATCTTCCACCAATGGTGCCAAATAGATATCTATGCATTACCTAGTTGCTTTGGGCCTGGGATCAGTAGAGATAACATTAAACTTTCTTTAGTCATGCATAACCATGGGGGTAGGTTGTAGACAACCATAATTACAGGCCAACAACTATAACTTGTACTAAGATCTTGAAAAGGATTAAAACCATCGGTAGCAAGACCAAATCTAATGTTTCAAGGATCCGTTGAAAATGATGGCCATTTCCTGTCAATAATATCCCGTGCCACTAAATCAACTGGATGTTTCATTTTACCATTTGGCTTTTATGATTTTGGTGCCATCTGAGTTGTTTTGCAACTACAGGTACACTAAACATCCTTCAAAGTCTTGGTGTTATTGGAAAATAATGCAAGACTTTTGCAGGGATTCCTTCTTTGATCTTCTTACTTCGTTCATTAACTTTCCAATGAGAAGCACCACATTTGGGACAATTATGTGCTCGATCCAACTCTTTTCTAAATAGGCAACAATCATTTATACATGCATATATTTTATCATAACCAAGATCAAATGACTTAAATACCTTCTTAATTAAATAAAGTGAATCTGGAAGTGTGTTTTCAGGTGGTAACATATCATGGACAAGTTGAAGCAACTCATCAAAACAAGTATCAGAAATACCATGTGTGACTTTAAGCTTGAATAATGCAACAACAGCTGACATTTTTGAGTAATTTACGCATCCAGGCCATAAAGGGGTTTCAGCATCTTTAACTAAGTTTGTGATTTCCTCTTTGCTTGTTTCAGAAGGATTATCAGGAAAGTTTTCTTCTTCAAACTCCATTTGATTCCTAAAACTCATTTGCTCCTTATACATCGTAAAGGTTCCATGTTCTCTACATTTTGATATTGGTTTGAGGTTGTAGAACTCTCTCCATGAAGGACCTATGTAGCATAAGTAGGATCTATTCCATTGATAACTAAATGTTCATACACTACCTCGTGATGATGACGTTGTACATTTTTACAACGTAAGAAAGGACATACTATAATCTCAAGGTTTCTACAATTTGCACGAGCCATGTTGATAAAATTATATGCCCCTTTCCTATAATCCTCTGAAGCTCTACAAATAATAAGTAAACTAAGTTAAACAATTTTAACTAACTTAACTAACTTTAACCAATATTGTTAATAAGAAAAAAAACCTTGGTAAACGAACCCATCCTTTGTCCATCTTGAGCAATTATCTACCAAAACCTGGTTATAAGTACAAATAATAAGTTGGAAAATATTTAAGAGTTATAAATATCTTATAAATTGAACCCTACCTAAAGATGTATATGTATATGTATTAAGATGACTTAGAGTTAGAGATAAAGACAATATATATATATATATATAAAATTTACTTCTTATATGTTAAGATCATTGAGCTCTATTTTTTTACTTTCAATGTAAAACAATGTGTTGATAGATTATTGCATATTTATCAACTTCTCAAGATTAAATATCAAAGCAAACCCATATCAACATAAGAGGATTAAATAATATTATACCAAAACATGATCATATAATTCTTTAAGGGAAAAAAAATACTAACAAAGATTAGATTAGAAACTAAACTTGTACCTTAGTTTAGTAGCTGTTTACGCAAGATCACCAAATAGAAGTTTACTTTTACAGTGAGTCGAATGATATGTTGGTGTGCCTGTAATGATGGCAAAGGCAGTTGAGTAAATAAACTGTAATTTATTTATATAGTGTGTGCTTTGGTATCATTAACTTTTACTAGATGTAGTGCAAAAGTTGAAAAAATTCCAACTATTACATTAAAATTTAATTTTTATAAATAAATGGGACACAAATTACATTAGAATAAAAAAAATAATTAGATAACAACAAATATTATTGCCACATCGCCTAACTAAAATTAAATTAGAAACCTAATTTTTTTAAATTATATTTTACATATTTATTATATAACATTACATTTCAATCTCCCACAATCTCAAAGAAAGATAAGCCTTGGTGAGGGGTCAACAGCAAAATCCCAAACCTACCCATCTTGCTCTAGCCCGGAATTGAGGTTCTTCAGAAGCCCACTTAGGGCCGCTGATTAGGTTGACTCACACTCTCGTTAGTTATTTACACCACTATGTGTACTTCTAAATAAGTTGATGAGTAAGCAATGTACTCAAGAAAGTAGAAATCAAAGTCAAATAGAACCATGTTTTATATTGGAGTTCGAAAAATCCTACATGTATACAAAATTGTAACTATTAATGTTGGACAGAGCATTATTCACTTTGCTTGCAAGTGGGGCTCCCAGTGAAATTAAAGATTAGAAGAAAAAAATAATAATTTAATGACAACTCAACATACCTTTAGGGCTCGGAGTGCTTCCAGGGCAACTATATCCCTTGAAGCAACTGGAAAAAAAAATCAAGGAAAAAAGTAAATGAAAAAATGAAAAATCACAAACCTTTAGGGCTAGGAGGAGGCAGCAAAGACTAGCTTCATCGTCTTTCCTCTTCTTGTTACAGCAGCAAATGGAGATCAAGCTTGAAAAAAATTATGGCAGAACTTCAATCTAAATACGAAATTAATGAGAAGAAATTAGGGTGTGAAAGCAGAAAGAAGAGTGAAGAAATTAGGACTGAATGTGTACACACCTTTATCAAAATTTGAAGATATTAGGACTAAAAGCGAAACCGATGATGGGTTTGAACCACGGTCACTTCACCGAATCACCATCACTCAAATGAGAAGATTTTCAGGCGTGATTTGATTCTGGGTTTGTGCTTGGACAAAGTTCTGCAGATTGTGTGTGAAGAGATGGTAGTGACGATGGAAGGTGAGCAGTGGTGAGGAGCATAGAGTGGAATATCAAGAGGATTTGATGAGAGGCGAATATTTAGGATTGGGGCAAAAGGAGAAGAGAGACGGGATGATGGGTAAAGCGAAAAGACGAAAATTGGTTTACTATAGTTCCATAAAAAGTGTTTCTTTGTGGTAGTGACTCTAAAACAGTGTAGTATTTGTTACAATATTTTTTTAAAAGGAGCTCACCAAAACACAACGTCGGTTTACAAATAAATAATTATTACTTAAATAAAATATTTATAACAGTATATTTAACCATAACTTTGCTGTATGCTATATTGGAAAGGTTAGATGCATAAAAGTTTTTTTCTTTTAAATCACACTTTTATTACAAAGAAATCATTCTTGCAAATGTAGACTAGCTGGACGTTCTTTTTTTTCCATCCTCTATTGTCTACAATTCAAAAAATGCTGTATTTCCAAGCTCTTAACAACTCCACCTCTATCAATGTTTAGACATCCTCTATTGTCTACAATTCACTTGTCATTTGCTTCAACCTGCAAATACAAGGCTATTATAGTCAAATATGATGCAAAAAGGAAAAAAAACAAAGCTACGACAACCAACCTGTCAAAACGCTCGACAAAACTCGATATACTCGATAGAGCTCGACACGACTCGACAAGTAAGTGTCGAGTGTTGAATGCATTATCCGACACTCGATGTCTTCAAAAATAGACTGATATCGAGTGTCGGTTGTGAATCCGACATGACTCAACATGTAAGTATCGAGTGTCAGATGATGCATCCGGCACTCGATGTCTTCAAAAATAGACTGATATCGAGTGTCGATTGTGAATCCGACACGACTCGACATGTAAGTGCCAAGTGCCGGATGATGCATTCGACACTCGATGTCTTCAAAAATAGACTGATATCGAGTATCGGTTATCAGATTTCATGATGTCGGGTGTCAGATTTCATGATGTCGAGTGTCGGATTCCGTCAAGTGTCGAATTTTATATTGTCGTAAATTAAATAAATCAAACAAAATATATTTTTATATTTATTCTGTCGAGGGCCCGACCCTGGGCGTTCCCTGGGATTCCTCTCCCCGTCCCCGGCCAATCTCCCTGAAAATCTAGGCGATTCCTCGGCAATCCGGGCAGGGGATCCGGGTACCCGACCCCGCATTGGTAATTTTGAAATCCCTACATAAAATACTATTATTTAAAAAATATTTATCTTACCATTTTAATTTCTTAGTACTTATTTAAATAAATAAATAAATAAAATTACTATTGTTTTACAAAAAAATTAAAATTAAATTAATTTCATCTATTTCTTAAAATTTTTAAAGTTCAAACATTAAAAATTCTAATAAGATAAAAATAAAATGAAAAATTAAATAAAAAAAGAAGAAGACATAACAACGTGCAGGATATGGGTGTTGCTAAAACTAATATATTTAGCAACGTGCATTTCTTGCACGTTGTGAAATGTAATTTTTCGCAGCACACCTTGCATGTGCGTTGTTAAAAATCAACTTCATCAATTTTTAGCAACACGCAAGAAATTCACATTGCAAAAAATACCACTCAGCAACGTGCATTTCCGCATGTTGCGAAAGACCTGTTGCCATATCTTATTTTTCTTGTAGTGAAGAGTGCACATGAACCAGAATAAGGGGCAATTTTATAAAAGAACTGGTACTGATGTGGAGAGAATTAATTTTTAGGATTTATGTCCATAAAAGATCTTGAATTCAGCTTTCTAACACATTTTACGGTGTATCATTTGGAGTTCTCTATAGAAGGTTATGACTATTTCTTCACAGCTGGTTCGTAATTAATGCAGTATTAAGTTTACTAAGGAATTGGAGTTTTCTAGCTTAGTTATTTACGCTTTTATTATCTATTGAGGTTATTTATGAGTCTTAATCATTAATTTAGTGGTCAATGTATTAATTAAGCTGTAATTATTATTGGGACCATAAGAACACATTTAATTATCATCTTTTACCTATGCTTGGAGGGTTGTTCCAAGTTATTTAAGTCCTAAAGCTGTGTATTCGAAAAGAAGCTTGTTGAATTCTAATTTTAATGAAATTTCAGTCTTTATACTGATTTCTCTTTAAGTATGTATCTCTTGGTGGATTCCATAGAATGGTGAGTTAGTTTGAGCTTGTATCATTTATTTACATCATTGGGTGGTGAATTCTCTGTATCCCATTGGTGTTTACTTTGGTGGTGAGCTTGTTATTCCTTGAAACAATGTTTGTTGGGTTATATTTTGTTTGTTTCGGCTATTAGTTGAGTTGTTTATCAACTTGAAGATCTTATCCTGATTTATTACAATTCAGTAGCCCGACATCAGTGTCATTAAATTCCTCAACTTAAGCATATTTGTAGTCTTTGCATCTTTTGAATTAGCTTTATCTTAATTTCAGTTTTTTATTGCAGGTTTAGCAAAATGGGCATAACTTTCTATTTATAAATCAGAATAGTGCAAATCTTGATTTGTTAGAAAGTTGATTAAATTATCTACAAGATCATATTTCATAAGTATCAATAAGTTCTCGCTCTTAGTGGACCAAAAATGGGCATGAAGTGAACCTATCTATAGTTTCGGCTCAACCTAACTATGTCTCCGTATTTTGATCATATCTCTTGATATATGTTTCCAAATTGTATGAATCAAGATGTTCTAGAAAATTGAGAGAAATATCTACAACTTTGATGAGGACATGTGATCAAAATTCTAAATAATTCGATGCTGAAATCGGTAGTCAAAGTCAATTCATATGATGATCCAAATTGTCAACAAGATATTTTACACTTATCCCTTTGTAATTTGACAAGTTTGCCTCTGAATGCATCTATAAATAACGTTGCCTTGTGACCCATTAAGGCATCTTGGCTTTGGCTGGGATCTCTTATTATTGTGTTTTCTCTATTGTGTTTTATTCTCTTAATGTTATTAACAAATCTTCTTTTTCTTACAATTTATTTTCTTTTTTTCATAATGTCTTGCTAAATTCTCTTTTGCTAAGGTGAAAGAGTGAAACTCTTGATATGAGAATAAGGATTTTCTAACCCTTGACATGTGCTTAATAATCATAATCTTGAGTTGTTTATTTTATATGTTTTATATTTATTTTCTTAATCAATCTTGACACCACTCGTAAAGTGGAGGTCTTGATCCATTATAGATAATCCTTGGCACATCAAATGCTTGGATCATTTCTAGACGTCGTATGGTTCTTCCTTATCGATACATGTCTAGTTAGGAACCTTGATTTGTTATAGACATATGGTGATTGGCACATTATATGCTTGAACCCATTTACAAAAAGTGGTATAAATATTGGTAATGAAACAAATATAATTCATATAACTAAAATGGGCTTAAATGACATACCTTCTAATTGGAACCTCCTTGATGTGTGGATTCCAATTGAGTTATAATTGGGTTAATTATCTTATTTGATGTATCAAGGGCAGATCCTTTAACCTTAGCTTTTGTTATTGCTGTGTTAATTCCTCTTACTTGTGTAATTTAAGTATTCTTGTTTATTGTTTATGAACTTGTTCTTTTATTTGCTATAGTAAGTTTTACCTCTTATTCCCATGGATGGTTTTACCACCTTTTATTTTTGTTTTACATTTGAATGGTCGGTAGTACCACCTACCATTCTTACTTTTATTTGTTAATATCATCTTATTATTCATTTAAATTATTCGTATCATATTTTTCATTCTATAGTTTGTACTGCTAAATCCCTTTTCTCATGGATCGACCCCGGTCTTATCGAGTTTATTACTTTGACACTCCTATACTTGGGAGATGTTCCTATTTTTGGATGTGTCATTAACTACAAATACATGTCTTGCAGCTTATAGTGATGCAGATTAGGCTAGAAACATTGATGATAGGAAAAGCACTTCGAGTGGCTGCTTTTATGTAGGCAATAACTTGGTCTATGGGCACAGTAAAAAGCAAAATAGCATTTCATTATTTACAACAGAGGCTGAATACATAGCTGTTGGGAGCTGCTACGATCAGTTACTTTGAATGAAACAAATGATAAGTGACTATGGTGGTAATCAAGATTCTATAACTTTGTTTTGTGATAACACTAGCACGATTAATATCTCAAAAAACCAATCCAACACTCTAGAATTAAGCACGTTGATATAAGGCATTGATAAGTGTCTATTTATATATCATTTTCATATCAATTCGTCCATGTTTCTTTGCTATATTCCTTGGTATTTTTATGTTTTTGTGTGTTTTTGATGTTTGTAGGAGTTTTGGAGCAACTTGCACAAAAATGGAGTAAAAACCCTTCATTTTCACCTCTGCTAGTCAGCCATCTTCTCGGATTTAATTGTATTGATATACAATGAACCCGATGACATATTATAAACCGTTGGAAAGCTCTCAAAGTCTATTTTCTGGAGAAATTTACGGTTTATAAATCATTCAGTGTACCAAAAGTTGTAATCAAAACAGTGTGAGAGGTATAGAAATGTAATTCCACAAATCACTGTAGCATGTATAATACGGGACACTGTAGCAGGTTACTGTAGCAGAGTTTTTAAACACATTTTAGGGTTTTATTTTGATAACTTGAAGAGGGGAGAACGGGGTGGAGGCTGCAGCTCTGGAATTCTTTCATCTCTTGGAGTTCTTGAAGGAGAAAGGAAGCTTGGAAAGAGGAAGAACTACAATCCAAAGAGAATTACATCAAAATTTGCTAAGTTTTTCCCTTCCCTTTCATTTTCTGGAATGTCTC
>SNVD02006321.1:0-24183 GCA_013180625.2 Boswellia sacra
GGTTCTAATGCATATCCCAAGGGAGTTGTGGAAGATGTGCTTGTGCAGGTGAATCAATTGGTTTTTCCAGCAGACTTTTATGTTCTGGAAATGGAGGATGAGACGTCTCCCAATCCAACACCAATTCTTTTAGGGAGGCAATTCTTGAAAACTGCCCGAACCAAGATTGATGTTCATGATGGCACTCTCACCATGGAATTTGATGGCGAGGTGATTCGCTTCAATATTTTTGAGGCAATGAGATACCCTACTGACTTGCATTCTGTTTTTGCAGTTGATGTCATTGATTCTTTGGCACAACAATTTCTTGAATTAACTCGCAAAGATGAATTCGAAGTAGCCATTAGTGAACACATAAGGACAGAAAGTTTCAAAGAACCAGGAAAGTTGATACATGTGTCTAAAGAAGTGGAGGAAGCTGTGGCAAGCTTGGATGAGACGATAACTATCACCACAAACAGGTATGATGTTTCGTACATTGAATTGCCTTTATCTAATGAGAAAATTCTTCCTTTTGTGATGAAAGCCCCTACCTTGGAGCTTAAGCCTCTTCCAGAACATTTGAAGTATGTATTCTTGGGTGAGAAGGATACTTTGCCAGTCATAATAGCCAAGGCCTTACACCATTACAAGAAGAGAAACTCATTCGAGTGCTTCGAGATCACAAAACAGCCATTGGGTGGACAATTGCTGACATCAAAGGTATTAGCCCAGCCATATGCAAGCACCGTATCTTATTAGAAGAAGGATCCAAGCCCACTCGAGAAGCACAGCGGAGGTTGAATCCTCCAATGATGGAAGTTGTCAAGAAAGAAATCCGGGGGGGGGAGGGGGGGGGGTGAAAATTGTTAGATGTGGGTGTGATTTATCCAATTTTGGATAGCAAGTGGGTAAGTCCAGTCCAAGTCGTTCCAAAGAAATCTGGTATTACGGTGGTTAAGAATGACAATAATGAGCTAGTTCCCACTCGTATCCAAACCGAGTGGCGAGTTTGTATTGATTATCGAAAGCTCAATTCTGCAACTCGCAAGGATCACTTTCCTTTGCCATTCATTGATCAAATGCTGGAGAGATTAACAGGTCATTCTCATTATTATTTTCTTGATGGCTATTTAGGATATAATCAAATTGTCATTGCCCCTGCAGATCAAGAGAAAACTACATTTACATGCCCATTTGGTACATTTGCGTATCGACGCATGCCGTTTGGTCTTTGCAATGCCCCTGCCACTTTCCAAAGGTGTATGGTAAGTATTTTCTCCGATTATGTTGAGAACATCATTAAGGTATTTATGGATGATTTTAGTGTTTTTGGTGATTCTTTTGATAAATGCCTTGATAACCTTACACTTATACTTCAAAGATGTATGGAAACTAACCTTGTTCTAAATTGGGAAAAATGTCATTTTATGGTATATCATGGATAGTTTTTGGGACATGTTACTAATTTTTCTGCTAAGGGTATAGAAGTTGAATAAATCCCGATAGATCCTTTATGTTCCTTACCCCTTCCCACAAGTGTGCTGATATTCGTTCGTTTCTTGGTCATGCAGGTTTTTATCGTAGATTCATCAAAGATTTCTCGAAGATAGCATTGCCCCTATGCAGATTATTACAGAATGATGTGGCCTGTGAATTTGATGAGAAATGCAAAGAGGCATTTGAGAAACTGAAGGAACTCTTGACTTCAGCTCCATTAATCCAATCTCCGAATTGGGATCATCCATTCGAGATCATGTGCGATGCAAGTGACTGCGCTGTGGGTGCCGTTTTGGGTCAACGAATTGGCAAAATTCCACATGCCATTTACTACGCATCTTGGACTTTAAATGATGCTCAACTTAATTATTTACCACTGAGAAAGAGCTGCTAGCGGTTATTTTTGCTTTAGAAAAGTTTCGATCTTATTTGATTGGTACTAAAGTAACCGTTTATTCTGATCATGCAGCTTTGAGGTACTTGCTCACAAAGAAAGATGCAAAACCAAGGCTTATCAGGTGGATACTCCTTTTACAGGAATTTGACTTGGAGATTAAAGATAAGAAGGGAAGTGAAAACTTAGTTGCAGACCATCTTAGTCGCATTGTCCATGACGAGGATGTACTGCCATTACAAGAAAGTTTTCCGGATGAACACTTGCTGTCTCTACATGTAGCAGCCCCTTGGTATGCGGATATTGTTAATTACTTAGTTACCAAGAAGCTACAACATGACTTGACTCGAGCTCAAAGAGACAAGATTAAAAACATTGCCAAATATTACATATGGGATGATCCATACTTATGGAAGCATTGTTCTGATCAAGTGATAATAAGGTGTGTTTCTGAATCTGAATTTAATTCAATTTTGACCTTCTGTCATTCTTATGCATGTGGCGGTCACTTTGGACCAAAAAGAACAGCCTTGAAAGTTCTTGATTGTGGATTCTACTGGCCATCATTGTTCAAAGATACATATCTATTTTGCAAAGCTTATGATCGTTGTCAAAGAACAGGTAATTTAAGTGCCAAAAATCAAATGCCACAAACCCCTATACTTGTTGTTGAGATTTTTTATGTGTGGGGTATTGATTTCATGGGTCATTTTCCTTCATCTTTTGGTAATGTTTACATTATACTTGCTTTGGATTATGTTTCTAAATGGGTGGAAGCAAAAGCTACGAGAACTAATGATTCTAAAGTTGTTGTAGATTTTGTGAAATCCTACATTTTTGCGAGATTTTGGAAAACACCAAGAGTCCCTGATAAGTCGATAGAGGGGACACACTTCTGCAATCGATCATTTGAAGCCTTGCTCAAGAAATACAACATCACTCACAAGTTGTCTACTGCATATCATCCACAAACTAGTGGTCAAGTTGACGTTTCAAATCGAGAAGTCAAGTCCATTCTTGAGAAGACAGTGAATCCGAACAGAAAAGATTGGAGCCTACGACTTAATGATGCACTTTGAGCATACCGGACTGCTTACAAGACCACTATTGGTTATGTCTCCGTACAGGTTAGTCTATGTAAGGCCATTCCACTTCCAGTGGAGCTCGAAACATAAAGCATGTTTGGGCAGTAAAGCGTTTGTAACATGAGATGGCTGCTGCTCGAGACCAAGAAGCTTTCAGACTTGTCAATAATTGGAGAACTTAGAAATGATCCCTATGAGAATTCCAGAATTTACAAGGAGAGAACTAAGGCATTTCATGATAAAATGATCTCCAAGAAGAATTTTGAAGTGGGACAGAAAGTTTTTTTATTTCATTCTCGCCTCAAGTTATTTCCAGGTAAATTACGATCTCAATGGATTGGACCTTTTGTTATTACTAATGTTTTTCCTCATGGTGCAGTGGAAATCAAGAGCTTAAAAATGGACAAAGTATTCAAGGTGAATGGGCATAGGTTGAAGCCTTACTATGAGAATTCAGTGTTGCAGGACATCGATGAGGTACCCCTCTACGAGACAACTTATCTTGATGGGTGAGGGCAGATAACGTCAGGCTGAGGACGTTAAACCAAGCGCTTATTGGGAGGCAACCCAATGTTTTTGAAAAATATATAAAAAGAGAAGAAGAAAAGAAGGTAATGATGATCAATTTTTGTGTCTCGAGGAGATTCCTCTCATAGGCTTTATCGAACGTAATTGATCAGGTTTTATCTCTCTTTGCCATCTGTCTCATTTGTTTCTTTATTTATTTTTGACTTTTGTTTACTATTGTGTTTTTTTTATTTCTTTTATGCATCTTTATTTTATTTTGTTTTCTTTACGTTTCTTTTGTTTAATTTGATTTTTTCGTGCATTGAGCTCATTTGTGCAACAGCTTGAGGAAACATTCAAACGGGAGCTGAAGCTATTGCTCGAAGGTTTGAAACGTGCATATCTTGGAGGAACAGACTCAATCGCATTATCGGTAATATCTCTCATTTTCTTCTCTTCAATGGATGCGGATATCTTTTTCTCGAACCTTCGTAAATATTTTCCTTCACTTCCTCAAAATGCTGTGTTTACAATTTATAAAGTACGGATAACTAGACTTTGGGTGTTGATGCTCTTAAATGTGCCTGCGGATATCCGATGGCTTATCGAAGCCAAGGTGAGATTGTCCGGTGAGCCGGACATTGATCTCGCAAAATACATGTCTGGTCTAGGAAAACGCTACTACGCCAAGAGGCGAAGAGCGAAAAGGTTACAAGTATGTTATAAATGTGCTAGATGGAAATGTAACCAGACTTGTCGTTCATTATGTTTTGTGTCCAGGAATAGAGAAGATAAACTTTCATTTATTAAGAATGGTTTGAGTAATGAGTCGCTGGATAATGTTTTGTTAACTCTCGAGTCACATTCTTGTGGACTTGTTTAGCGTGAATTGCTTAATCTATGGACACAATTTCGTGATGAAATGCAGTGTTATAGTCTAGGGAATCTGACTAAAAACGACCCTGTTTACCAGTTTATAAGAAAACTGGATGGGAAGCAAATCCCCGACTCATAGAAGGCGTTTCAGCCGTTACTGGACGTAAAACCAGAGGAAGATGTGAGCCACAATCACAACTACTTATATATTTGAATGTGTGTTGTTGTTGTAGAATTTTTTTTCTTGTTTCGTTTGATCTGATTATCGATGTTGTTTTTGTGTTGTTGTTGTTTGTTGATTTTGTTTGTTTTAATTTCAAGTTTTCTTTTGACAAACCATATGACTACCCTATGGCATAAGTACACGTGGGAGACAAGTGTGGAGGTTTTGTCAACCCCCGCCGAAAGTATATCTCTACTTTCCATGCTTCACGTGGGAGACAAGTGTGGCGGTTTTGTCAAACCCCACCGAAAATATATTTCCATTTTTCATGCTTCACGTGAGAGATAAGTGTGTAGGTTTTGTCAAACCCCACCGAAAGCATATCTCATTTTTTCAAAACTTGGGGGCGATAAATCTGCATCGAACAACCCCCACCGAAATTATGTCTCCATGTGTCAAATTTGTGAGTTTCACGTGTGTATATATCCAGTCCGCATGTTTTCAAATGTCATTTTATAACCTATCTTGCACTTGAATCGCATAATACCTAACGTGCACCATTGTCTTACACAAGTTCGGAGCAATTGTAGAAATGGAGAAAACACCAATTCGACGATTCGAAAATATTTGCGTATTTTGTAAAGATGGAGAGTTTACTACAGCAGCTCTTGATCTTGGTAGGACATTAGCTGCGAGAGGTATTCATTTGATTTATGGAGGGGGTAGTCTCGGGTTAATGGGGTGTGTGTCGACAGCTGCAACCCTAGGCGGGAGCAAAGTTCTTGGCATTATCCCTAAACCTTTAGCTGTACGAGATATCGTAGGCAACACAATCGGGGAAGAGTTATAAGTCTCTAGCATGCATGAGCGTATTGCACATATGGTTATTAAATCTGATGCATTTATAGCTTTACCCGATGGTTATGGCACATTAGAGGAGATATTTCAAATCACCTCTTGGGCACAGCTAAACATCCATAAAAAAACCCATTGGTTTATTAAATGTCAATAACTTTTTTGATGGTTTGTTGTCTTTTCTTGATCAAGCTGTAGAAAAAAATTTCATCTCACCGTCAGCGAGGCAAATCCTGGTTACAGCTTCAACGGCAGGGGAGTTAATTGACAAACTACAAGATTCGTCTATTCGCCTGATCCAACAACAGCTCGGATTGATTGGTTTGGAGAAGGCAATAAGAGGCGTAAACTGGATTTAACAATCCATCTGTAATCTCTATTTGCTGGTTTGCTTCGTTTTTTTTTGCTTTTTTTTATTGTGTTTATTTGAAGTTTTTCATGTTATTTATTTTGAGATTTTTCAGGTTGTTTCTTTCGTTCTAGGTAATATTTTCTAATCTTGGATTTTAGAGTGGTGGCTTAAAAAGTTCAAGTCCTCTTGAAACGCATTGTGGATCTCTTTAATCCATAATGGCTGAATAAGGAGGCTAACTTCTAAACTTTTTAGACCCATTCTAACTGACTGGTTTGTGTTTGCTGATTTGTTGGACTTTATTATTTTCTGAGTAAGTTTAGTTTTATGTAATTTCGAGTTGTTGTGTGTTTTTGTCTTTATCAGTTTCGATTCGAAAAAAAGAAACATTGTGGAAAAACCTGAGAATGGCAGAATATGGGGTTTTCTTAACTCTTGAAACGCATTCTCTCTCAATAAATCTGTAGTTTGTTTATTTCATGTTGTTTGAAGTGTCTTGTTTCTTGTTTTGTTCTTTCATAATAAAGGTATATAGTCTGGAAACCTTAAGTCTGCGGGCTACTGGTCCTAAGGATTGTTGAAATATACAATCTTGACTCAGGTGTAACACGCCACGTACCTCTTTTTCGGCATTTTGTGGGTCGATGATAATATAATGATTGAATTAAGAATAACTCTTGGAAAATGATAAATGATGCATGGATCTTTGTGCTTGAAATGTTAATTAGTTTTTGCTTTACCTTTGATTCCTTTCACAAAATTGAGCACCGAGCCATTATCACTGAGTTATTTGTTTACTTAGAGAAAGTTTATGTATTTTAAGTGTTTCTTCAGATTTTAATGAATTCTAGAACTTGTTTGATGGTCACTCGAGGCGAAATCCTCGACTGTGCAACATTAGGGAAATGATTTAGGCCATCTTTGGATCGTTTGAGCCTTAAGAGCCAACCTTGACTAAAATTGATCCCTAGTTATCCCTTTGAGCCTCTGTAAACTTTTTTCTTTGTTAACTCACTAAAAGATTTCCTAATCTCAATTGAATTTGTTCCAAACAGTTTATCCCTTTCCTATGAGCATGTAAATCATTCGCAATTACATTTTGAGCTATGTTCTGGTTTTGGGAAGTTAGAGGAGGTTGGATTGTGCCATGAGCAATGCAAGTGAGTTTTATTATGTTTGTAAAAAAAAAAAAGAAAAAGAGAAAAAAATCTGTACTTTTCTTCCACGTACTTAAACATTGAGGACAATGTATTGTTTAAGTGTGGGGGAGTGGAATTGTAGTTAAAAAAAAAGAAAAAAAAGAGTTCTATACCCTTGGGCGTTCTTAAAAAGAATGAAACAACAAAGTGTGGGGGTGTAGTTTCTTTTGCTTTCTACAAAAAAAAAAAGAAAAAAGGAAAAAAGAAAAAAAAAAGAGAGTTTGAGTGTTCTGAATAAGTTTGGGAGAGTCATTTGATGAATAAGAATGAATTTTTTATGTCATGGGCTTGAGCTCCACATAATATTGATTGATTTTATGTGTTTGTGGGTGATTTGAGCCTAATTATTATCCTTTATCATACCTTCACCCAAGCCAAACGTTACAAGCTTAATAAAGTCCTAATTGATCCTTGGTGTTGTGCATGTCTACATTAGTGGAGAGTGACTTGAAAAGCAGGCCTATGGAGTTCATTTATACACACATCTTCAATATTAAATATGATTCATTTTTATGCATAAACTCATCCGGGTTACAAGTGATTAGGTGAGAATGGCTCTACACACACACACTTGAGGAATTGAAGTGAAGCGAAACTAATATTTGAGATAAAATTCTTGATCAAGTGCATTATTTTGAAGTTTTCCTTGGGTTATAATTAAGTACAATCTTTGAGGCCTATTTGTAAGTTGAAGCATTTGTGTGTGTTTTAATTTTTTTCTGATTCTGTTTCGGTTTAGTTTTGTTTCGTATCATTTTAGTTGCTCGAGGACTAGCAAAGTCTAAGTGTGGGGGAATTTGATAGGTGTCTATTTATGTATTACTTTTATATCAATTCGTCCATGTTTCTTTGCTATATTCCTTGGTATTTTTATGTTTTTGTGTGGTTTTGATGTTTGTAGGAGTTTTGGAGCAACTTGCACAAAAATGGAGTAAAACCCTTCATTTTCACCTCTGCTAGTCAGTGATCTTCTCGGATTTAATTGTATTGATATACAATGAACCCGATGACATATTATATACCGTTGGAAAGCTCTCGAAGTCTATTTTCTGGAGAAATTTACGGTTTATAAATCCATTCAGTGTACCAAAAGTTGTAATCAAAACAGTGTGAGATGTATAGAAATATAATTCCACAAGTCACTGTAGCATGTATAATACGGGGCACTGTAGCAATTCACTGTAGCAGAGTATTTAAACACATTTTAGGGTTTTATTTTCATAACTTGAAGAGGGGAGAACGTGGTGGAGGCTGCAGCTCTGGAATTCTTTCATCTCTTGGAGTTTTGAAGGAGAAAGGAAGCTTGGAAAGAGGAAGAACTACAATCCAAAGTGAATTACATCAAATTTGCTAAGTTTTTCCCTTCCCTTTCATTTTCTGGAATGTCTCCATGTTGTATTGTATTTACCATTCTTTGAAACATGTGTAACTGAATCTGAATTGGTTGAGGGTGATTTCAAAGCCCCTGATATGGTTTTTGTAAGTTGATTGTGTAAGAAATTGTTATCCAATTCTCTAATTGAAGTTGCTTGTATTTTCCCATATTTAATGCTTATGATTGCTTGCTGATTGTATTTGGGTGGCCAACTGAATATAATCTGGATGTTGTCTATTGCTAGATTAGAAATCTTGATCCGTAATTGTCTTGAATTTCTAATCATTAGTAGCAAAATTGTGATCAGAGATTGCAATTGGAGAATATAACCTAAGTTAAATAATCCGAGCTTGTGTGATTATTGCTTAGATCAACCTGTCTTTCTTTTCATAATGCATCCATTGAATTAAATTTAGAGAGCTTGTTCTAGGTTGTTTAATGGATAGAGATTAAATAAAGAGCCTGTTTTATTTAACAACAAAGTAAGGAAAGATTGGGGTAATAGAGCTTGTTATTATCTACGGTTGATAACTTCAATGTTGTAATTAGATGACAATTCTACAATTAATTCGCAAATCCATATCTTGTGGTAGAGAAGGATCCCTTAACCAGCTTTCTCCCATTGATTTTTCATTCAAATTTAACTTTGCTTTGTGTTATTCCTTATTTGCTTTCGTATTAAGTTTAGTGAATCAATCAACAAAACCCCCCCTATTTAGTTTATTATTGCTGGAAAATAACAAATTCAATTAGAATCAATCCTCGTGGGAACGATATCTACTTATCACATTATTACTTGTGTGACTAGTATACTTGCTAGTTTCGTACGCATCACTCATTCTTCCTACTATCCAGACACCATCAACATCTGATCTTGCCCACTTCTTTGACTTCTCAATTTCCACCATGGGCATTCATACCAGGGGTGGTAGAGTGACATTATTTTCCATCGTGCCTTTGCTTGGAATGATGGATAGGACTTTGCCTGGTTGGCTTCGCCTCCTTTAGTTCTGTCTTCTTGCACAATTTCTACTGGTCTCATCAAACAGTCTCAGAGATCTACATCATGTGTCCATCATTCCTCATATGGGACCTGGTTTCACAACTATTCCCTTGATTTTGGCCAAGACGTTGATCAACTAGACCAAATCAAGCTTGACCTAAGTTAGCAATTTGGCAACAGTCTTCTACTTCTTTAGGTTCTTTCTTCATCCTTTTTTTTTTAATGCTTTAATTTTTACCTAAGCCGCCCTTTTTTGGATAATTCTTTACCCCCTGTATGAAGAGTTTAGTATCGCCTTAAGGAATTTCTTCATCCAACTTCAAAGGCATTATTCCTCCTTCTTTGTAGACATCCATGCTAAACGAAATGGCTAACTCCATATATCGTGCTTCTTCACTGTTGGTGGCAAAGTTGCCTCTTTGGTACCCTTAATTGAAACTATTGATAGATTTTTTTCTTTTTGACATGTTTTCAATAAACCCAACATCCTCCAATAATAAGTTGAAATGCCTATGAATAAGGTTTCATCCCTCCAAAGTGCTTGCAACTATGACATTATGTCAAAGCCTCTTTCGAGACTTAACGGAACACAAACGAGCCATGGGCACGTCTGAAAAATGGAGTCGCCACCCAATTGGGAATGAATGGGGGTCATCCGATCCCTCAATTTAGGACCTAAACTACCCTCACCCTTTCAAAGATGGGTTCCGGAAGCTAGGTACGAGTCACTCGACCCGCCTGGATATAAATCCAGCCTCCACTAGGGAAATACCAAATAAGAATAGCTCGTGTTGTTACTTAGTCCACTTAGCATTGTTCGATTTATGCAAATATTTCATATTTTATCTTCTTTAGTCATGTGAAGTGATTATTCAATCAAAGTAGTTATATATTCATAAATAGAAAGAGGGAGAAGAATAGATTGCAATTCCTTTCAAATAGGGGGAAAGGGGAAGATGATTACATCCATTAGTCTTCAATAATAAATTAAAGTAATTCTACTTACAACACTCCAAACATAACATTCTCATAAATCAAGTATTCAATAATAAAAGCATATTCATGCGAATCATACATTTAATAAGTAATAAATTCGAGAATCGATAAATAAGAAATTTCTCACCACTATATATGAGTCTATTATATGTTTATCAAACCTCTACATGCATATTCATACATATATCATTCTTTAGTGATAGTCCCTCACTATCAGTATGAGTCCACCATCACTTCATAGCATTATTCTAATTAAAGTGTATTCGTGGTATATTCATACATTAATTAATTAATTAATTTAATACAAAGTCATAATCTAGTATCATGGCATTCTAACCTATTGCTATTCTAGCATAATTCATGTCAATTCATGGCGATTCTAGCCTAATCATAGTTATCATGGCATATTCTAGCATAAACATAGCATTTCTAGCCTAATTCAAGCAATTCACTTCAATCATAGCTATTCTAGCTCAAATAAGACATCTAAGGACAAAATGGTAATTCTTACCTATTATATGCTATTTCCTAGCATATATCAAAACCTATTATATGCTATTTCCCAACATATATCAAAGCAAATATAAGTTCTCCTAGTATGATTCTAATCATGTGCTCCTAAACATATTTCTAAGCATTCGTGAAGAAAATTAAATTCCTAAACATGTTTCTAGATAAATGAGGGATAACGGACTTACCTCGACACACTTATCTATCTTGCAAAACAAATGGGGTTAGAACAATTCATAATAACCCTAATCATGCTTTTAAGCATAAATAAAATCCTAAACATGCTTTTTCTAAGCAAGAAAAATAAAAGAGAATGGGAGGGAGGAGAGAATTATGCTCTCAAGACGTACCATTTCTGGGTTTAGAGCAATAGAACGCCTAAAAATATACTCGAAAAGACTTCTCAAATTCTTGAGAACCTCTTCAAAAGAGAGAAAGAGATGATTGTATTTAACAATCGATGTGAATTGCAAAGTGAAGGGAGTAGGGTTTATATAAGGGAGCAGTGCAAAAGAAAAAGGAAATTTTTAAAGTAAATTTCCAGAAATAAAACAACAAGGGTCGGACGGCCATCTTCAGACAGTCAGGCAGCCATATAATGGATGTTCATCCATTGGCCAATAGCTAGACGACTGCCAAATGGTCGGGCGGCTGCTTGGTGGCCTGCAGGCTAATTTCCTTTTGGCCCCTTCCTTTTTTGTCATCCTTAGATGTAGTCCCTCCGAACCTTTGGTCCTTCAATTACACATAACCTTTGGAATTCAACTCCGATTTGCGATCTATAAATTTCTATGAAACCTAGACACCGGTAGCTTTGTAATATGTGATTCATCATCAGATTCCTTCTGGATTATTTTTTATGAATTTTCAAAGTCATGTGTTAGTTTTTCAGACTCTTCACCAACTTCCCTTCACTATCCTCTTCTTGACTCTCAAGGGTATTTTGGTCATTTTCTTGCTCAACATTCATCTTAACTTCATTCTCGGGCCTCTAAAATCCAGTGTTTACAATGTCGAATGTAAGTTGCATATCAATTTAATTCACATTGAAATTCTTCAAAGATTTCTCAAATTCAATTGCTTAATAGTAATGCATTGATATCGTGATAATTCACAATTTTGACTCTAATGTCAAAATTACTTCATTCTAGATTCTTTGTGTGTGTGTGTGTGTATAGTCAATCATATTTCACTTGTTAAGACTCGGATAATTTTATGCAAATAGAAACTTGTGATCAATCTCTAAAGATAGAAGGACTGCCATAAGCCCGCTTTTCACACCACTCTCCACTAATGTAGGCTCATCACAACATCATGGATCATTAGGGTTTTATAAAGCTTGTAATGATAGGCTAGGATCACGGCATGATAAAGTAGACTATAAGATTATCTCACCCATAATCATACAACCATTGTAGGTTTTAATTGAGGGCATTAACTTCTTCCATTTGTACCCCAAAAATTTTATTTTTCACCCACCAAGTTTGCTTTGCTTTTTATTTTGAGTGGCTATACCCCTACACTTTATGTGCAATGTGATTAGTACTCTTCTTTTCTTTTTCTTTCTTTTTCTTTTTTCTTCCGTTTTCTCTCTCTTTCTTTTTCTCTTTTCTTATTTTTCTTATTTTTTTCTTCTTCTTTTCTTGGAGCTCGAAATTGCACAAAAACTTGTCAACTTCCTTTCATTCCCCCATAAGTATGGCTGTCAATGCTCTTTTCTAGAATGTGCACTTAAGAGTGTTTGAAGCCCTAAGAAGTAGGTATACTGAAGAGTGTTACCAAATCCTAAGAAGTAGGTGCATTGAAGAGTGTCTCTCATAGCATTATAAGGTTGTTTTCTAGCCCTTGAATGGGCACATTCGCCCTTAGATAGGCACATTCACCCTCAGATGGGGCACCTCATGCCCTTAGATGGGCACACTAGCCCTTGAATGGACACACTTTTTGTAAGAGCAAGAAGGAGAGAGAGAGATGATAAGAAAGTCTGATAGAATAAAAATGAAGGCGAAGATCTCGAGATGGAAGAAAGCAAGACAAAGCAAGAATTCTTTGTCCACTTTTATGTCTCACAAACCTTTCTAAAGTAGGGGTAAGCTATAGATACTGAATTTTTTTGGCTCGATGAAGGAATGAAGATGAATGAGGAGCAAAAAAAATGACCAAAATGCCCTTGGGGGCCAAGAAAGGAAAGGTGAGAGGGAGTTGATGATGTTAGCCCTAAGGCTACATGATAATTTTGATGACAACAATACACATTGATTAATTGAGATTTACTAACATGTTTATTTATGTGCAAGATTAAGATCATTGAAATAATTATAAAATCAAGGAGAGGCTTATTAAAATGAAGTGTTGAAGCTAAGGAGAAGACTACATGTTAAGGGCACCAAAGTATAAGAACAAGGATTGACTCAAGGAATGTGACACATAAGAAATATTCAATCAATTGGTCATATATATCTCTATAGATGTCCAAATGATGTGATTCTTAAGCCTTTCAAAAGCTTGCTCAATTTATAACATTTCATATGTTTTAAAGAAATTCAAATTTCAAGTGCAAGTTTGTTCAAATCATCATGCAAGTTGAAAGACAAATGGAAGCAGCTGACATGAGCACCGAATACTCTTTTGGACATATCATGAGCTAGAAAAATCAAAATGACTTGATTCTTGCAGCATTGGAAAGAGAACTTAATGAGACACCTTTCATATGTTTTGAAGAAATTCAAATTTTAAATAGAAGGCCGATATAATTGACATGCAATTCGGTGGACAGACATAGAAAAGAAAAATCAACTCATATGAGCACCGAATAATATTTTATCCATATCTTGAGTTAGAGATATCCAAATGACTTGATTCTTATGGTATTGGAAAGATAATTCAATGGATAAAATTTCATATTCTTTGAGGAAATTCAAATTTCAAACAGAAGGCCAACATAATACACATGCAAGTCGATGGACTGACACATGAAAGAAAAATCAAGTCACATGAGCACCGAATGGTTTTCTGGCCATATCTTAAGCTACAAATATCCAAATGACTTGGTTCTTGATGCGTTAGAAAGCTTATTCAATTGTAAAGATTTTTAGGTTTTTCAGATTTTCAAATTTCAAATGGAAGATTGACAAAAATGGTAGACAAGATTATGATTTTTATGGTGGGCAGAAAATTTGGAGTTGGTGCCTTCACTTGTTCAAGTTCATCTCATTTGCCTATAAAAGGAGCCCTTCTCCGATGCATTCAGTAAGACAAAGAGAAAAGAAGAGAAGTACCTATCAAGCAAAAAGAAAGAGAAATATCAAGTCTAGAGAGCTTTTATATTCTTTATCTACTCTTTGAAAAGAGTTGTAGTTTTATTGTAAAAATTTACTTTGTTCTTGTATTGTGGTGAGAGTGAGATATTCTTGTAAAGGATAAAAGTTATCATTGAGAGAACTCTTTCCTTGGTGAGTTTGTTCATCAAGAAGAACTCTTGGTGTGGTGTTATCAAGAGTTGAAGGAAGTTGCCTTGGTGAGGTTATTCATCAAGAAGAACTCTTGGTGTGATTTTATCAAGAGTTGAAGGAAGTTGCCTTGGTGAGGTTGTTCATCAAAAAGAACTCTTGGTGTGGTGTTATCAAGGGTTGAAGGAAAAAGTCTTGGTGAGGTTGTTCATCAAGCAAGTTGTAAAGATTTCTACAACTTAGTGGAAAGCCTAGCTTGTGGAGCTAGGAGCTCGTGGACGTAGGCAAGGTTTGCCGAACCACGTAAATTGAGTTTGCACTCTCTCTATCCCTATCCTCTTTACATTAACTTGCACTTGTGATTGTTCTTTATTGCTATTCTCTTGATTGTATTCTATTTTCATTTTCTTCACCTTTATTCTCAAAGAAAGAGTTATATAATTTTGATCTTCAAAGAAAAGTTTTACAAATCCGTTTTGATAAATAAAAATCCAATTCACCCCCCCTCTTAGGTTGCTATACCTGGGTCAACAAGTGGTATCAGAGCAAGGTTGCTCAATTTTTTAAATCTTAATCGATTTTTTATCTATGGCAACTTTTAATTCAACTTCATATGTTGAGGGACTTTCTATCTCTAGACCTTCATTTTTTAGTGGAAGTGATTACTCTTATTGGAAAACTAGAATGAGTATTTTCTTGAAATCTTTTTATTATGATTTGTGGTCTATTATTTTGGAATGACCTTTTGTTCCTACCAAAATTGAAAATAGGGAATGCATGCTTAAAGAACCTAAAGAGTTTAATAAAGATGATAAAAAGAAATTGAGTTTGAATGCTAAAGCTATGAATGTGTTATATTGTGCTCTAGATACAAATGAGTTTAATAGAATATCTACTTGTTCTACGGCACAAGAAATATGGCACACACTTGAAGTAACTCATGAAGGACTAGTCAAGTTAAAGAATCCAAAATTAGTATGCTAGTTCATAGTTATGAGCTTTTTAAGATGAAATCGGATGAATCAATTTCTGAAATGTTTACTAGATTTACGGATATTATTAATAGTCTAAAATCTCTTGGTAAATCTTATTCTAATGTTGAAATGGTGAGAAAGATTCTTAGGTGTCTACCAAAATCTTGAGAGCCAAAGGTGACGACAATTCAAGAAGCAAAGGACCTCACGAAACTACCATTAGAAGAACTTATGGGTTCTCTCATGACTCATGAAATCACCTTGAAGGAGAATGAAAAAGATTTCAAGAAAATGAAAAATATCGCTTTCAAATCTTCAACAAAAGAAGATGATGAGTCCGACGATGAAGGAGATGATGAAGATCTTGCATTCATCACAAGAAAGCTAAAAAGGATGATTAGAAGAAACCAAGGATTCAAGACGAATTCTAGAAGGGAGTACAAAGGGCAAAGCTCAAAGCAAGATAAGAAAAATGATCAAGTCATTTGCTATGAGTGCAAGAAACCAGGACATGTAAAGATGGATTGTCCTTACTTCAAGAGTCAAAACAAGAAATCCAAAGCAATGAAAGCCACAAATTGGGATGATAGTGAAGCTAGCTCCACCGAAGAAGAAGATTGCGAAGTGGAAAACATGTGCTTCATGGCTTTAAGTGAAGATGAGGTAAGTATTATAAACTATGATCCTAAACTTTCATATGATGAATTACTTGATGCATTCCAAAATTTAGATGTGCAAGTTGATAAGCAAAATTCATAAATTAATGCTTTCAAAAAAAAATCATGTTATCTCAATTAGAAGAGGTGGTAGAAATAAATGAAGCTTTAGAAAATGAAAATGAAATTTTAAAGCAAAAAGATTTTGATAGTTTGGAAAGTCAAATACATTTATTAAAAACTGAAAATGACATTTTAAAACAAAAGGATTTTGATAAATTGGAGAAACAAAATGCTATTTTGAAAAAGGAAAATAATGACTTAAGAAATATTGTTGATAGTTTTACAAAAAGCACAAAAATTTTGAATTCTATGTTACAAAACGAAAGGTGTGTTTTTGATAAAAGAGGTTTAGGATATAAAACTCATAAAAATCAAAAGTATTTTAAAAATTATTTTGCTCATGCATCTTCTAGAAATAATCCTAATCATTCATGTACTTATTGTGGAAGAAAAGGACACAAAGTGCATTCTTGCTATATTAAGAGAAATCCTAATTTGAAACAAATATGGGTTCCAGAAAGTACCATAACTAACCCCCAAGGACCCAAGAACTTTTGGGTACCAAAAAGTTACTCCTTGAATGTTGATTGTAGAGACAAAGTGGCAAACACAAGTGGTACTTAGATAGTGGATGATCAAGGCATATGACCGGAGATGCCTCCAAGTTCTCAAGATTAATCATGAAGAAAGGAGGATATGTGACCTTCGGTGATAATGCCAAAGGAAGGGTAATCGGACATGGTGATATTGATGATGATATTGTTGAGGTAGAAAGGCAAATCAAGGAATCAAGGCTTGATGAAAAGAGCCCAGATGAATTACAACTTCAATAAGAAAAGCTTGAGGATGTAAATGATTCTTCCTAAGAATTACCAAAGGAATGAAGGTACGTAAAAGCTCACCCTAAAGATCTCATTATTGGTGAACCATCACAAGGTATGAGAACTAGATCTTCTTTTGAGAACTTTTGTAATCATTTTGCATTTGTCTCTCAATTTGAACCAAAATCTTTTAAAGAAGCCGAAAATGACGAAAGTTTGATTTTGGCTATCCAAGAAGAATTAAACCAATTTGAGAGAAATCAAGTTTGGGAATTAGTCTCTAGACCCAAATATGACTAAACCCTTAGTCAAGATAGATTTTGCATAATTAGAAGAGAATTAGGCATGTTGGATATGTCTTAATTTTGCTTTTATATGATAATCTTTGAATGGTAGCATATGTTAAGAGGGAGAATATATTTAGCAGGAGTAGTTAATTTGATTACATCTTTTTTATGATAAGAAAAGGGGAAGAAAATGTTGGATTGCTTATATTTATAACAATTGCCATCTTTTTGCTTATTCTTGCATTTTATTTTCATTCTTGATTTTAGATATTATTTTAAAGCAATCAATGGTTTGTCATCATCAAAAAGGGGGAGATTGTTAGCCCTAAGGCTACATGATAATTTTGATGATAACAATACATATTGATTAATTAAGATTTACTAACATGTTTATTTATGTGCAAGAGTAAGATCATTGAAATAATTGTAAAATCAAGAAGAGGCTTATTAAAATGAAGTGTTGAAGCTAAGGAGAAGACTACATGTTAAAGGCACCAAAGTTTAAGAACAATGATTGACTCAAGGAATGTGACACATGAGCAATG
Organism: Boswellia sacra; assembly: GCA_013180625.2. Lineage (NCBI taxonomy): Eukaryota > Viridiplantae > Streptophyta > Magnoliopsida > Sapindales > Burseraceae > Boswellia > Boswellia sacra. The sequence goes on from SNVD02006321.1 coordinate 17,590, forward strand.
TTCAATCAATTAGTCATATATATCTCTACAAATATCCAAATGATGTGATTATTGAGCCTTTGGAAAGCTTGCTCAATTTATAACATTTCATATGTTTTAAAGAAATTCAAATTTCAAGTACAAGTTTGTCCAAATCATCATGCAAGTTGAAAGACAAATGGAAGCAGCTGACATGAGCACTGAATACTCTTTTAGACATATCTTGAGCCAGCAACATCAAAATGACTTGATTCTTACGGCATTGGAAAGAGACTTAATAAGACACATTTCATATGTTTTGAAGAAATTCAAATTTCAAATAGAAGGCCGACATAATTGACATGTAATTTGGTGGACAGACACAGAAAAGAAAAATCAACTCGTATGAGCACTGAATGATGTTTTGTCCATATCTTGAGCTAGAGATATCCAAATGACTTGATTCTTATGGCATTGAAAAGATAATTCAATGGAAAAAATTTCTTATTCTTTGAAGAAATTCAAATTTCAAACAGAAGGCCAACATAATACACATGCAAGTCGGTGGATTGACATATGGAAGAAAAATCAAGTCACATGAGCACCGAATGGATTTTTGGCCATATATTAAGCTACAAATATCCAAATGACTTGGTTATTAATGCATTAGAAATCTTATTCAATTTTACAGATCTTTTATGTTTTGTAGATTTTCAAATTTCAAACGAGAAATTGACAAAAATGGTTGACAAGATTACAGTTTTTATGGTAGGCAGAAAATTTAGAGTTGGTGTCTTCACTTGTTCAAGTTCATCTCATTTGCCTATAAAAAGAGCCCTTCTTCCATGCATTTAGTAAGACAAAGAGAAAAGAAGAGAAGTATCTATCAAGCAAAAAGAAAGAGAAATATCAAGTCTAGAGAGCTTTTATATTCTTTACCGACTCTTTGAAGAGAGTTGTAGTTTTGTTGTAAAAATTTACTTTGTTCTTGTATTGTGGTGAGAGTGAGATCTTCTTGTAAAGGATAAAAGTTATCCTTGAGAGAACTCTTTCCCTGGTGAGTTTGTTCATCAAGAAGAACTCTTGGTGTGGTGTTATCAAGAGTTGAAGGAAGTTGCCTTGGTGAGTGATTAACACTTAAATATGCATGTTTAATAAGAGTTTAGTTCATCATATTGCATTAATAGTGTCATTAAATTCTTCAACTTAAGCATATTTGTAGCATTTGCATCTTGGAATTAATTTCTCTTAATTTTGGTTTTGTTATAGGTTTGGTAAAATGGGCATAACTATCTATTTATAGATCAGAATGATGCAATTCTTAATATTTTGGAAATCTGATTTAATTGTCTACAATATTGTATTTCACAAGCATCATCAAATTCGGGCTCTTAGTGGACCAAAATTGGGCTTGAAATGAACCCATCTACAGTCTCGGTCTAGTCTGACCAGGCCTCAGTATTTGGACCGTATCTCTCAAAATACGTATCTAAATTGTGCAAATCAATATGTTCTAGAAAGCTTAGAGAAATATCTACAACTTTCATGAAGACATGTGATTAAAATTCACAACATTTCGATGTCAAAATTGATGGTCAAAAACATTTCGATGTCAAAATTGATGGTCAAAGTCGGTGCCTAATGATCCCAATTGTCAAAGATATTTACAACTAATATTTGACAATTATGCCCTTGTAATTTGACAAGTTTACCCCTGGATGTATCTATAAATAGAGGTGCCTTGTGACCCATTAGGCATCTTGGCCTTGGCTGGAACATTTTGGCTTTGGCTAGGATCTTGTATTGTGTTTTGTGTGTTTATGTTATTAATGAATTTCCTTTTTCTTACATTTTATGTTCTTTCTTTTATAATGTTCTTCTAATTTCTCTCTTGCTAAGATGAAAGGGTGAAACTCTTAATATGAGAATAAGGATTCTCTAACCGTTAATATGTGCTTAATAATCTTAATCTTATAATGTTTATTCAATATGATTTATATTTAATTTCTTAACCAACCTTAACACCACTCGTAAAGTGGAGGTCTTGATCCATTGTCGACAATCCCTGGCACATCAAATGCTTGGATCCTTTCTAGATGATGTATGGTTCTTTCTTACCGACACAAATCTAGTTAGGAACCTTGATTTGTTGTAGACATATGATGATTGGCACATTGGACTTGAGTAGTTCCTTATATCTATCCCAACATTGGTAAAGGGTTTCCCCTTGTTTCTGAGAGAAATCAGAAATTTGTCTTTTAAGAGAATTTGTTCTATGGGGAAGGTAAAAATTGGCGTGCAAAATTGTAAGTGTTCTCTTTTCTCATCTTAGATCTAAATTTTTATTTTTGTGTGTTTCATCTTTTGCTCTCTTTTCTTCTCCTTTCTTGCATGAAAATTTGGTCACGAACATCTAGTGGTAGACTTGTTAGAAAAACATCATCTTCCTTAGAAAACATGGCTGACAATCATGCAGAAATATTCACGGATGAAGGGGACAACCGTTCGCAACAAAATGATCAAAACCAACGAAGAACCCTCGGAATACATCGAATCGTAAGGACTAGCTGCACCATCTTGTGTAGTTCTCCTCCAATTCAATCCATTGACAATTCAAAACAAGTTTTGATCGACTCTACCCACCTTTTCATGGCCTGACATGGAGAACCCATATTCCCACTTAAACTCTTTGAAGAGGTATGTAGCTCCTACACGGACCCAAATTGTAGCATTTAAACACATTAGAATAAAAAGCTTTTTCTTTTTCTTAAAAGATAAAGCTAGAACATGGCTGCAAAAATTGAGATCGAATTCCATCAGTTCATGGGATGAGATGAAACAACAATTTTTGAAAAAATTTTTTCCTACCCATAGAACAAATTCTCTCAAACGACAAATTTTCGATTTCTCTCAAAAACAAAGGGAAACCCTTTAAAAATGTTGGGATAGGTATAAGAAACTACTTAATACCTGTCCTCACCATGGTTTTCAAACTTGGAGAATAGTCACACACTTCTATGAAGGATTAACACCTCAAGATAGGTAACTAGTAGAATTAATGTGTAATGGAGAATTTAAAGAAAAAGACCCTGGGAAGCACTTGACTTCCTAGGATTCCTTAGCAGAAAGGCACAAAAATTGGGGACATGTGGCAACCTATGAGGGGGGGGGTGTTTTGTTGGTGGGTTTGTTGGGGAGGGGTTTTTTTTGGGTACCAAGCAAGGGCCAAACCTCGACATCCAATAGAGGTATTTACAACCTTAGGGAAGACCATGACCTTCAAGCCAAATATGCATCCCTAGCTAGAAAAGTCGAGGCTTTAGAGCTGAAAAAGAGTGGTCAATTGAAATCTATTCAAGAAAATGTCTGTAACATTTGTGATGACAATGACCATTCTACTGATGATTGCCCAACTTTGCCTGCCTTTAGGGATTGTCTCCATGAAGAAGCCAATGCCTTGAACACTTTTAAAAGGCCAAATCACAATCCATATTCACAAACCTACAATCCTGGTTGGAGAAATCATCCAAATTTTAGCTGGAAAAATGACAATCATGCACAATCTTCACAAGTCCCTTTTCAAGCACAACAAAATTTTCAAAATCATGCATAGGCTCCTCCTCCTAGGAATGACCTTCAAGAAACATTGCATTCATTCATTACAAAGCAAGAGACTTTCAATAGCCAAACTACTCAAACACTAGCAAATTTGTCAGAAGCTCTTGCAAAATTTGCATCTACATGTAGCATCCAAGAGAAAGGAAAATTTCCTTCTCAAACATTGCAAAACCCCAAAGATCAATCTAACTCAAATGCAGGGAATTCAAATAACCATTATTTTGACCAAGCCAACTCAGTCATGACCCTTCGCAATGGTAAGGTTATTGAAAAACACATTCCTAATCCTTGTGAGAAAGAAGAAGAATCGATCTCTAAAGGACAGGAAGAGGTTGCCAACACAACACCTAGCAAAGAAGAAACCAAATCCTCATCTGTGCCTCCATTTCTTCAAGAATTAGCTACACCAAAGAAGCCAACTCACAATTCTGAAATCCTTGAAATTTTCAAACAGGTAAAGGTCAACATTCCCTTGCTTGATGCGATCAAACAGGTACCTTCTTATGCAAAGTTTTTGAAAGACTTGTGCACTGTGAAAGGAAAACTAAATGTGAAAAAGAAGGCCTTTCTAGCCGAGCAAATAAGTGCTATTCTTCAAAATAATAATACAGTGAAATATAAGGATCCAGGTTGTCCTACAATTTCATGTGTTATTGGAGAACATAAAATTGAACAAGCTTTACTTGATCTTGGCGCTAGTGTGAATTTGCTTCCATATTCGGTTTTTCAGAAACTCAATTTAGGTGAGTTAAAACCGACTTCTGTGACTCTTTTGCTTGCTGATAGATCAATTAAAGTACCAAGAGAGTAGTAGAAGATGTGTTAGTTCAAGTCGATAAATTCATTTACCCAGTGGATTTTATTGTCTTGGACACACAACCAGTGGAAGTATGTAATTCAATTCCTGTCATTTTAGGGCGTCCATTTCTAGCTACCTCTAATGCTTTGATTAATTACAGGAATGAAGTCATGAAGCTATCTTTTGGGAACATGACATTGGAACTTAATGTTTCATATGTGCAAAACAACCCATGAAGAAGAAGATGAATTAGAGGAGGACTACTTAATATGATTGGAATCTATGTGAAGGTCAAATCTAAAAAGGAGTTCTTCTGACCCTTTGGAAACTTCTCTAGTGAATTCATTAGAAACAAGCATGGAACTAGAGTCTGATCTTTCTGATATATGCTCTTTATTGGATTGTGCACAGGTGATGGAAAAAGGCTCAAAATCAAGATTTGAAGAATTGGGGCAAATGAATGAAAGCAAGGAAGATGAAGCTTCCAAGCTAGAATTGAAGCCCTTACCTGAGGGACTGAAATATGCATATCTTGGGGAGAATCAGACATATCCGATGGTAATTTCTTCATCGCTCACATACGAGCAACAAGGTAAGTTGATAGAAGTGCTTAAAAGGCATAAAAATGCAATTGGGTGGACTTTAAAAGATATAAAAGGCATTAACCCTTTAATTTGCACACATAGAATACATTTGGAGGAAAATGCCAAAACATCTCAACAACCTCAAAGGAGATTAAATCCACACATGAAAGAGGTCATTAGGGCTGAAGTTCTCAAACTACTTGATGTGGGAATTATCTATCCTATTTCTGATAGTAAGTGAGTAAGCCATACACAAGTAGTACCTAAGAAATCTGGTATCACAGTAGTTAAAAATGAAAAGGGTGAATTATTGCCAACTCGTGTCTCATCTAGTTGGAGGATGTGCATTGATTATAGAAAATTAAATGCTGTCACTAGAAAAGACCATTTTCCCTTACCCTTCCTTGACCAAATTCTTGAAAGAGTAGCAGGAAACCCCTTCTACTGCTTTCTTGATGGATACTTAGGCTACTATCAAATCCCCATTGCACTTGAAGACCAAGAAAAGACCACATTCACGTGCCCCTTTGGCACTTTTGCATTTAGGAGAATGCCTTTGGGACTTTGTAATGCCCCAGCCACTTTTCAAAGATGCATGTTAAGCATTTTTAGTGACATGGTTGAGCATTGTTTAGAAGTTTTCATGGATGATTTAACTGTCTTTGGAAACTCTTTTGATAATTGTCTTGAAAATTTAGAAAAAGTCCAAAAAAGGTGTGTAGAAAAAGGTCTTATTTTGAATTGGGAAAAATGTCATTATATGGTCACTTCAGGAATTGTTTTAGGTCATGTGGTGTCTTCTAAAGGAATTGAAGTGGATAAAGCAAAAGTGGAATTAATTTCCAATTTGCCTCCACCAAAAACAGTTAAAGAGGTTCGTTCATTCTTAGGGCATGCTGGATTTTATAGGAGGTTTATAAGAAATTTCAGTGCTATATCTAAACCTCTTTGTAACCTCTTAATAAAAGACACTTCTTTGAATGGACTCAAGAATGTCAAAATGCCTTTGATAACAATATTTCTTATCCTTTTTTGTTCTTTGAGTCGGCTGTTGTTAGGATTTTTCGTTTCTATTTTTCTTATCCATTTTTAGGACATTTTAACAACTGCCTCCAATTATGCAATCTCCTGATTGGTCCTTGCCTTTTGAATTGATGTGTGATGCAAGTGACTATGTCGTTGGTGCTGTCTTAGGACAAAGAAGAAGGTAAGCCTTATGTAATATACTATACAAGTAGGACTTTAAATGATGCACAAATGAATTACACAACAACTGAGAAAGAACTACTTGCAGTAGTATTTGCATTAGACAAATTTCGATCTTATTTAATTGGCTCTCCAACAATTGTTTACACTGACCATGCAGCTGTGAGATATTTAATGACTAAACAGGATACAAAACCTAGATTGATACGGTGGATCTTATTGCTCCAAGAATTCAACATCACAATAAAGGATAAGAAAGGAGCCGAAAATGTCGTTACTGATCATCTTTCAAGACTAACGACAGAGATATTAATTGAAACTTCACCGATCAATGATTCTTTTCCTGATGAATTTTTATTTTCTGTTGCTATTGTACCTTGGTTTGCTAACATTGTAAATTTTCTTGCGACAGGGAAAATGCCACCTCAT